>JAZHYW010014583.1:0-38982 GCA_037355805.1 Ixodes ricinus
TTTGTCCCCGGAACTGAACCGGAACTGAACCGAAAGCCGTAAGCCCGAACCCGAACCGAACCGATATAAATTTCGGTTCGACACTCTGACCCATACAAAAATGGTCTATGGTCGGCTATAGAAAATCCTTTGTATGGCCGGCTATAGCAAATTGGCCCAATTAGCTATAGCCGCTTCTATGGCTGTCTATAGCTTTTCCTATGGTCTCCCCTATGGTTGTCTATAGCTTTTTCAATAGAAATTTCGCTATCGAATTTTGTATGGTTTAATCTATGGGTCTCTTTAGAAAGGATGCTATAGCCGCCTATGGCTTTTCTTTTGGTTCCTTTGGTCGTCTATAGCTTCTTGTAAGGTCTGCTATAGAGATCTCTATGGCTTACTTTATGGATCTCTTTAGACACCGTGCTATAGCTGCCCATGGCTTTTCCTATGGTTTCTTTAGCCGCCTATTGCTCTTTGTATGGTCCGCTATAGCTCATTCTATAGTTTGTCCTATGGTTCTCTATACCCATCGTGCTACAGCTGCCTATGGCATTTCCTATGGTTCCTTTAGCCGCCTATAGCTTTTTGTATGGTCTGCTATAGAGATCTCTATGGCTTACTCTATGGATCATTTTAGACACCGTGCTATAGCTGCCTATGGCTTTTCCTATGGTTTCTTTAGCCGCCTATTGCTCTTTGTATAGTCCGCTATAGCTCATTCTATAGTTCGTCCTATGGTTCTCTATACCCATTGTGCTACAGCTGCCTATGGTATTTCCTATCGTTCCTTTAGCCGCCTATAGATTTTTGTATGGTCTGCTATAGAGATCTCTATGGCTCACTCTATGGATCTTTTTAGACACCGTGCTATAGTAGCCTATGGCTTTTCCTATGGTTTCTTTAGCCGCCTATTGCTCTTTGTATGGTCCGCTATAGCTCATTCTATAGTTCGTCCTATGGTTCTCTATACCCATCGTGCTACAGCTGCCTATGGCATTTCCTATGGTTCCTTTAGCCGCCTATAGCTTCTTGTATGGTCTGCTATAGAGATCTCTATGGCTTACTCTATGGATCTTTTTAGACACCGTGCAATAGCAGCCTGTGGCTCTTTCTATGGTTTGCTATAGCTTCTTCTAGAGCTCGTCTTATGGGTCTCTTTACCATCGTGCTATAGCTGCCTGTAGTTTTTCTTTTTAC
Organism: Ixodes ricinus; assembly: GCA_037355805.1. Lineage (NCBI taxonomy): Eukaryota > Metazoa > Arthropoda > Arachnida > Ixodida > Ixodidae > Ixodes > Ixodes ricinus. The sequence goes on from JAZHYW010014583.1 coordinate 1,180, forward strand.
CGCAATCGTATGAAATGTGAAACAAATTATTTGTTGTCACTGTACACCTTTAAAAAAACCTGTAAGACGTGTCGAACTTCATAACACCATTTAAAACGAAGAGCTAACATTTCAACAAAAAACAACAACAAAACACAAATGCACTTACCCAGGTGTTTGCAAAAGCACAGGTAAACAGACACAATGAATTGTTTTCAAATCTTTTAGAAGTTTATTACACACAGCCCATTCTGTAGACAAGCACAAACTAAGCAATCTGTCATATGTGAAGAGGTACTACTGAGGTGTTATACAACTTAGAATATTGCAAAGCAAACAAGAACCAAAGAACCTGGGTAGTGTCTAGTCTCCCGGCAGCCGGCCGAATTTCCCCCCCCCGAAATTCCACTGCCAGTCGCCACTCATTGGCGCTGCAATCAGTTCATCGAATGACGTTTCATCGACAGATCGTTTCATCAACACGTGATGTTTATAAACAACCTACATAAATAATATATATAATATATATATATATATATATATATATATTTGTAACGAGTTGCTGCAGACTCGCCAAGAAGTGGCGTGAACGGGTGGGCTGAATCGATGAGCACGCGCCTCAGGAATACAGGCGCGACGAAATGTCCCTGCAGCGTGCAATTCGCGTAATGTGTGTCGACGAAACGTTAGTGTCGACTAAACGTGTGTCCAGGAAACGTTATCCACGAAAAGGTGTCCATGGTACGTGTTTTCACAAAACGCAGAAAGAATAAGAAAGTCAGTATTCTAACTGCAATTTTCACATGATTTCAGACAGCTAATTGGCAGGCGACTGCGGTAGAATTTCGGGGAAATTATTCTCCCAGCGGTCAGAAGATAGGCACTGCCAGGAGATAGACACTACAGAACGGTCAATTGTCGCCGAGTAGGTTGCAGCGCACTTACGTTGAAAATACCGGACTTGAAAGATGTAATCCGAGATTGTCGACACGGGCACTGCAGAAAAACCACTCAAACACAAAACCGAGAAGGAAGGGATCCGTGCAGATTCACCACGATTTAGCACAAGCTGTCATTTGCCGAACGGAGCACTGGACGCATCACAAGAATGTCTTGGGCTTCTTTGAAGAAATCGCTTGTTGCCGACATACGGGTAGGACTTTTCGATCGAGATACCCTTTACCATAGAAGCGAAACCCACCGCAGCCCCGCGGGCCGCACGACACGCGAAACTAGGTCCGCAAGCAGGCATTCTGGCATTGCCCACGGCTAATGCGTCATCCGTCAAACCACGTGATCACGCTCCTTCCGTTACATGCGCACAGAGAGCGGAGTCAAGCGATGAAAAGTCCACGGTTTATTGGTCCGCCGAGTGCGCACCTTCTACAATGCTTTCAGCTTAGGGAGAGAGAGAAAACAGAGGAGTTGAGAAGCAGAGCTCCTTCAAGGCCAGAACGGGGGTGCGATCACAAAGGCTAATCTTCAGGGGCATACCAACAATGAACACAACGAGAGAATGTGTCACTTATATCCTGTTGACAGTTCGACCCAAGGTTGATAGTGCAGTGGATGCTATGTGTGGCCTTGGGCTTAAGGCTGGTGCCGTGTTCAGCGTTATCACCAGCTTCGAGACTGTTGTCACGTGACCCTAACCGGAGACACGATTGGCCTCAAACACGCATAGCGTCTGCTCTGCTGTCACTACCGAGTGAAAAGGACAGCTCCAAGAAGGCCAGCTTTTGGACTTCCAAAGCTGCACTTCCCAGAAGTGACCCGAAACGGGGCAGGTTTGAAGATATCATATTTTACGCCGTGTAACCCACATTAGAAGTTAAAATGAAGAATTAATGGCGAATACATTTTTTGCGCAGGATGTCCACAAATAAATAAATAAATAAGATATATATATATATATATATATATTTTATTTTACTAAGCAATTTTGAATTATGTGTACACTGTTAGGTTTGCATTTTTTAACTTCAATTTTGGGAATCTTTGCATCGTTGTGGCATTTCTGATTGCATGGTTTAAGAAATTTTTGCCGTAATACGTTTTTTATCCGTGAGTTCAGTCTATAGCACTGTCATCAATTACAATCTCTGCGCACCACGATGACACATGGTGGGGCTGTGTGCTCCAAGAAGCGCCAAAGACTTTAATGTCTCATAATTTCAAGAAAAAGAAGAAAAAATTAGCCACAGCGCTTGCTGATTTGTGGAATTCGCAGAACAGAGAGATAATAGGACGCGCCTAGGGTTGCGCGTGCCTAACGATATTAATTTTTTTTTCGGCTGTTAACTTGTGTCTTTGTGTATATTTCGCCGTTCTCGACACGGGCGTCGACGGACATTGCACCGCTGCTTACGCCCCTGCCGGGGTAAGCTTTTTGTTGTCAAGACACTCTATCGCGCTATAGACGCGTCTATTTAACGCTCATGAAGTCTCGAGAGAACTGTGTCAATTGTTTAGTCAGAGCAACGACGCAGCAATCACGAAGCGAGAGACGACTGCGCCTCGATCTGGCTGTCCGTGTTCGCTGTGATAAAATGTGAGCGTGGGACTCTCGAGCAGCGTTAGCTTTCTGATGATGCAGGACGCTGCTTTGTCGTTGAGAATCTTTGCCCTGCGAACGCCCGCGAAAACGTTCCAGTGCTCGGCGTACCTTAGGCAGCAGCGCCTGTCAGCGACCGCCCGTGCAGCATCGCAACCTTTCTGGAGCCTATTGGCAATCTGGGAGCGCCGACGATTTATCTTCGCGACTTGAATGGTAGCATTTTATGAACCCCCGCGAACATGAAACACCGCGAACATGAACTCCCGCGAACATGATCCCCGCGACGACAAACCGCCCGCGCTCGCAGACAGAAGGTTCCGATGCTGTGCGAACGGTTGTTGGAGGACGCTGCGTAGGTACGCCGGGCGCTGGAACGGCTTCGCAGCCATTCGAAGGGCAAAGGATTCGCGACGACAAAGTAGCGTCTTGCATCTTCAGTAAGCTAACGCTGCTCGAGAGTCCCAAGCTTACATTTCCACAGAGCGAGCGCGGCCGGCCAGATCGAGGCACAGTCGGCTCTCGCGTCGCGATTGCTACGTCGTTGCTCTACCTACACTGATGACATGTGCACCGGCATTCGAAACAGCCCTCTCGAGACTTTATTCGAGTCCAATAGACGACTTTATAGCGCGATAGACCGTCGTGACAAGAGTAGAGCTCACCTCTGCAGTGGCGTAAGCAGCGGCTTTATGTTCGTTGACGCCGCGTGGAGAACGACGAAATATACACAAAAAACATTAAATATATTTAATACAGCAGGCAGAAAGAAATACAAACATGGCAGGGACACGAACAAAGTAGAAGGCGCGCTACGAAATACATATACTTACAAAATACACTGGAAAAGACAGATAATTAGAGCTAAAAAACGGAAGATTGAGATGACGTCAACGCCGAAATAAGGCAATGCGCAGGGAAAGCAGCCGGCAAAACTGCAATAGTCCTATAGGCAGCTAAGGATGATATTGTGATCGCGGGCGTATAGCCGCGGCGACGTAGGCCCCGTTAACCTGCCTAAAGAAAATTCTCGCCCCGATCGAGCGCATGAATGACTCTCTTCCACTTTCCTATATCTGCAGTAAAAAAAAAAAAGGGTCGCGGGCCTATAGCCTAAGCAATATAAAACAACATTGAGCCGGCTAAAAAATTGGATGGTCGCGAGTCTATAGCTCGAGAGACATACATACCTCTATAGCCGGCTAAAGCACATTGAAAGGTCGGAGGCCTATAGCTTTGGTGACATAAAACACTATAGAGACGGCTAAAGAAAATTCAATGGTCGCGAGTCTATAGATTTAGGGACATACACCACTCTATAGCCGGCTAAAGCACATTGAAAGGTCGGAGTCCTATAGCTTTGGTGACATAAAACACTATAAAGACGGCTAAAGAAAATTCAATGGTCGCGAGTCTATAGATTTAGGGACATACACCACTCTATAGCCGGCTAAAGCACATTGAAAGGTCGGAGTCCTATAGCTTGGGTGACATAAAACACTATAAAATCGGCTAAAGAAAATTCAATGGTCGCGAGTCTATAGACTCAGGGACATACACCACTCTATAGCCGGCTAAAGCACATTCAATAGTCGCGAATCTATAGCATTAAGGACATACGTATTTCTATAGCTCGCTAAAGAATATTGAATGGTCGCGAGTCTATAGCTGCATAGTTATAAATTATTCTATAGCCAGCTATAGAAATCGGAATGGTCGAGATTCTATAGCTTTGAAGACATAGATTTTTCTATAGGTGGCTATAGCGTGTTTCATGGTTTCTTATGGCTGACCATAGAGGGCCATAGAAGGTGATAGCTCACCATAGGATTTTCCATAGACGACCATAGACCATTTTCGTATGGGGATTGGGACAAGCATGTCACAAAACAAATCTTCCGCGAAACAAACAATTTTTTTCTAGCAATATTTACGCCACAGGACGTAATTTAGTCGGGGTCACAACTTCTCCACATTTGAAAATCCCGCTCTTTCGAAGCGCGCGGAGTGGCTGCTATACGTCACTTTGTGACGTATAGCAGCCACTCTGTGACGTAAAATACCAACTTTGTGGCGCGCGATTTAAAACGGACGAAATAGCCGTAAACTGAAATCAGTCTCGCGCAATACATATTGCTGTAAAAAATGTTGGTTTTGGCGGAAAAATTGTATTGTGACATGCTTGTCCCAATTAGGCTGTTTAAAAATACACTTTCTTTCCTTTGTAGTTGCCCTTTAAAGGTACGTTTATGGTGTTCGTGTGAATGGGGTATTAATCTAATCCCCATGAGCAAAAAGGCGCTTACTTTTTTTTGTGCAATATTATAAATTATCAACGGAATGCTATTTTTAAGAATGAAAATGTTAAAAACAAAACGAAACTTGAAATAACGAAACTATTTCCACACAGCAGCGTTATTAACCGCGGCGTGCTTCTGGGCACCTGTATACAAACCAATGAATGGCTTAGTTTACTAAAATTTGCAAACCTTTTTATTATTTTTGTTACCTGGAACATTTCAATGAGAATTTGTAGCCCGTCGATAGTACACACTATTCGCGGCTCCAGCTTGAACTATAGGGGGCGCGCTGGTCAGGCAAAATGGCGGACGAGAGGAGGTCGTTTTCATCGTTCAACACGCGGAGACCACCATAAATGTCTTGCACTGCAGCGTAAACTCGGTGTTATATATGAAAGCAAAGCGATTTTTCAAAGGTAGAAACCTTCTTCTAGTCAGTGCTTAGGAATGACACGGCGGAAGAATAAAAAATAATTACTGGGAACGATGTTTGTTTCAATGCTGCCTATACGAGAACCAAGCAGCGATAGCAGACGACAGAGTCGAAACGACCTCCCCTCTCTGAGCTTCTCGGCGTCGCCGCTACGCACGGCGTCGATTTCGCTGGAGTCGCGAATAGTCGGTGAGAGGCAAAGAATTCAGTGGAAGCTCCACCTCCAGCACGCGCTTGTTGCCTTTCCCCGAGCTTCGACTGCGCGTGCGACGAAGTGTTACAAAAGGAAGAAAGCTCAAGAGTGAGGCGCTCCGGAGCGGGCATTAAATTTTAGCTCGTCACCGACTATGAATAAATTCCTAGATTTTGGAAAAAAAAATTCTTCCAGCTCGTACGTAGTGAATGTCGGTAGAGGTGCGGCTGCACGAAAGCAAGACGAAGGAGGCACAGAGATTAACACAGCCGAAGAGCACCACCCCGAAGTTGGGCCAGTGTGTCACACCACTCCGAGGGTGGTGTTTTTCAACCATTAGAAACGCCATTTAAAAAAAAAGTGTTGTAGAAAATAAAAGCATATTTGTAGTTCACTTAACTGCTGAGGTGGTCTTCATTGAAATGATTTCATTTGAATAGTAGGGTGCATAACGCGATGGAGTAGTAAGCATCACTATTGCTTGTGTTTTGAGTGCTTCGTGATGTAAAATCCAGAAATAATATTGAAAGCTTATTCGGGGCTTTTTCTGAAATTCTTTTATGTCTACAAGAAACTGGCCAGTTATCTCTAAAAAAAGGAGGGATAATATGTCGGAATCTCCATTTGTTTGCTAATCAATTTCAATCGAATCTCCGTACACTAAGTTTTACGGAAATATTACAGGATAAAATGACCGAGAAGGTGGAGGGATGGTTAAAATGTAGTTACATTTTCTTTGGATAAATTATATTCACTGCTCTCTACATACATTCTGTAGAACGTTGTGAAATATATTTGTAAGCGTGAATTCGAATGCGTGATTCTTTTTGGGCGTTTTGTTTTGTAATTTTAGTCCCTAGTGAAATCTGGTGAATTTTCCATGAAAGTCTGATATAGCTACCACTCTCCAATCTGGCAACGCGCTGTTGCATCTCTCTTTTCGCTTCATTAAACAGAGTCACCAGTTACCAGTGAGGTCACTGCACTCGCATTCATTTCCTATATCTTTCTTGATGTTTTCATGTTTGCTCATAAAAACGTAATTTGCATACGGATGAAATAGCTCAGATTTATTCTCCATAACGCAAATATTTGCGATTACGATATACGGCAGGCGAGCGCAGGAAAACTGGCCTGCGAATGAGCCTCCAGATAAAGAAAAACACGAACAAATAACTGTAAGAAAACACGGGAAAAATATGGGCAGTTGGAGGATCCCAATGTCGACCTTATCTGCCGGAAACACCGTTTCCGAGGCAGACCGCGCGTTTGCTTTATGCACGAGAAAATAAATTGGAATTACTTTTTCTTCTGCTTTTGCATGAAAGAACAGTCTGCGCCGTGCAGACGATATCGATTGGTCGTTTTCTGCAGTGGATATTCTGTATTTTTTGTTTACTGGCTCCTAAACAAATACATTATCAAAGTTCGTTTCCTTTTTTATAAGTCGAAACAGAAATTGTTTGAATCATACTTATTCACCTTTTTTCTACCGTAAAAGTGTATAACAAAGACGTTATTTACGAATGGTACACCCAACAGACCCTTGCTATTTGTTCATGGGCATTTACAATGAAAAATAGGAAATATCCTGGAAGTAAGCGTTTCCTTCCACGATGTACTGCCTAGGAGGGATGGAAAAACTACATCCAAAAAATATATTTAAATATAAATAAAGCATACTTCTACAAAAAATACTTAATTCCGAATTCAATTAGACTTCTAAGAAAAGTATTTACACACATGATACAAATACAAGGAGCGTATTTTATCATGTTCAAATACTTTTTCAAATACATTTCGTTCTCACAGAGTGACACCGGTATACACTTATATTTAACCCAGGTAAATAATGCCATGCCCAAGTAAAGAATGGAGTTTATAGTATGTACTATAGGATAAATGCTTAGAAAGAATGTTACAATTCTAAAAGATAAAGTTTGTTTGGTCATGACTTCAAAGGCGGATACAACATAAAGGAAACAATGTAAGTCAGTGTAAAATTACTCTAAAAGGCTGAGTTGATGCATCAAAGTCTTTTGAAGTATGTCGTTAAAGGGGCCCTGCAATCATAATTAAGCGTCTACCTTTTTTGCGGTTTCCACGTCTCTTGGGGTTCGGGCAAGCCAGCGGGCACGGAGGAGTAACTAAATATCAGTGCGTCATATTTTAACCGGACGACGCGGAAACCTCCTCCACCGACGGGGGCGACCCGCGGTACCGAAAGCGCGCAAAATGTGACGTCTTAGGTCCTGGGCTTACTACTGGTCAGAGCCGCTAAAAGCTTCTTTTTAGTCGAAATACAAAATATAAGTGGCGCGAACCGTTTCAATTATTTATAAAAGTAGTTTTTGTTCAGTATTTAAGATCAGAAAAGAAACAAATGCAGTTTATAGAGTACGGAAACAAGAAATGATCCGTCGACACACCCGCCACCAATCGGTGGAAAAGGCGGCGCCTACTAGAAAGGAGTAGTGGGATCAGGCGCCGACACGGAAAGGTCCCGGATGTACGCGGCGGCGCTGCGGCCGTAAGGACCGAAGGACCCGGCCGGCTCTGAGCGTTCCCAAGGCCTTCGGTGAGCAGCTTTGTCTTGCGGTTTGGCCGTTTCGCGGTATGGCAGCGCGAAGTGGCTCCCATTCTGAACTGATCTTTACCCCGTGTTTGCTGTCGTTTGTGACCAATGAAGTGTCATGCCGAATTTGGGTTTAATCGCGCAGCAAATGCAATGAGAGCCGCTCTAGCTGCCCGCTACATACAGCCTATCCAGAACACGCTTTAGCGGCGCCCTCTCGCGCCGTCGACACGGAGTACGGCAGCCGTGAGCGCTCGCTCAGCTCACCACCCCTCGTCTAGTTCACGGCCACTCAAGCAACCAAGGACGTCATGAAGGAGGTTATTTTTTGCTTGTTTTTGTAATTATAATTTGCCTAGAACTTCTAAAATAAATCGAAAATCGAGAAAAGAAAAGTGTCATTAAGTTACTACGTTCAGTGCGCTCAGGTTTGGTGCAAATTAAAAATTAGTAAAAGCCAATGCAGGGCCCCTTTCAATACGACGTGTTTGAAAAATTTACTCACTCAACCAAAAAGACAATTATTACAGCGAAAGCATTAACTTTCCCATGGAGCGGAGCCGGCGTCGTCTGTAACCGCAAAACACACACACAAAAAAAAGCGCGAAAGTAATGCTTCCTTTTTCATTGGCTGAGCGAAACGGCTCCTAGATAACCATTGGCGGCGGCTTCACGAGGGTGCGCGCTCTCGGCCGCCGCTCTCGTGTCAGGAGTTGCCGGAGTGTGTGTGTGTGTGTGTGTGCGTGTGTGTGCGCGTGTGCGCGTGTGCGCGTGTGCGCGTGTGCGCGTGTGTGCGTGTGCGTGGGTGCGTGTGCGTGTGGTGTGCGTGTGCGTGTGTGTGTGTGGTGGTGTGATGTGAGGTGAGTGTGGTGTGAGTGTGTGTGTGTGTGTGTGTGTGTGTGTGTGTGTGTGTGTGTGTGTGTGTGTGCGTGTGTGTGTGTTTTTCGGAGGGGGGAAGGGATGGGCTGCGGCCGTCCACGCCAGTACACCGCAGAGGAACTAAGGGGCGGAAGAACGACATTTACGCTTTCGCATTGACAACTCCTAAGAAGTGCTTAGATGTCCTTAGAATTTTTGTGCTCGTTCCATAAATTCCTTGCTCTACTCCTCCTTTGTACTTTAATATTTGTTCTGCCCAAAGTGAAGCAAGTTTCACGCAATTTACATACTATTGCACTATCACATTTGATTGCGAAGAGTGCCCGAGGTCATATTTTGCGCTGTATTTGAAGTACATGCATTTGAAATAGAGAATTTTGCATGTTTAAATACACTTGACAAATACCTTCACCCAATATGTAATTAAATACGATACGCAAAATACTCAAAATGTTTGAAATATGTATTTCAAATACTTGTATTTGAAACACTGTTCATCCCTGCTATGTAGCAATAAAAACGGAATAACTATTACCAAGGAACATCCCAGGGACTCTCGCAAAAACTGGTTGGCGAGCCCAAAGTTTGCGAACAGTGTAACGCAAACCTTATGTGGCCCTCTACATGAAGTGGGTTTGCACGGAATGGGAGGTGCGAACTTTTACCATGTATCTAGGCTAGACAAACGTGGCCTATGTTGCACTAACATATTCATACAAGTATTTGAGGCCTTTTTAGTGCGTAGAAATTATCGGCTATACTTTTTCTTCTAGTTTAAGTTTAAAGGTTTAAAACGAGAAAAACAACAGTAAAAAAAGAGTAAAACAGGCACGCCCAAAGAAGTTGGTTTGAGTTGGTTTATTAGTCACTTTTAGCTCTGGAGCTGCACCAGAAGCGAAATGTGAATTGCAAACTCGCACCCAAATCAACCGAAAACCAAATTCGACGTTCGTGTTTAGCCAACCAGAGTAAGCTCGGACTCTCTCTAAGGTGTGGAGACACTCGTGCTCTCTAGAATAGAAATTTAGTCAGCAGCACAGTACCACTTGTTGCCTGGGGTCTTAACCTGCATCACGTGATACACAACCTCATGCTGGTATGATGCTCAACCAGATCAAGACAGGCACGGGTGGAGATTCAACCCAGGATCCGCGACTTTTCGCTTCACTTGCTTCGAGCTGCTGTGCGCCAACGCGTTCGTCCACCTTTCCACTTGAACCAAATCAACAAAAAATGTCTACTTTTGCAGTTGAATATAAAGCAAGCAATTTCCTAAAGCTTTGTTTTCAATTATCACCATCAGTTAAGCGCCTTTCATGAAATCGGTTCGTTTTCGTATTGTTTTTTTATTGGTTATCAACTTATTTATCCTTTCTTTTTTTTTTCTTTTTTAATTGTATTGTTTTTCAGGGTTATGTCGTGTATTTTCAAAACTGTAATATTGGTAGCTCTTCAGCATCTCGAATCCTAGTCGGTTTCTTACCGTGATATTGGCATTCCACTCGGCATTCCAATATATCTTTCGATCTATTTTCGGCCCTGCCACGCGTCTGCATATTTCGCGCTACTCTGCTGCGCACTTCGCCCACGTGATCGTCGCTTGAAAATGAGGTCTGCTCTTTTTCACGGTGATCGAGTTTTCGGATTGAAAATTTAAACCGGATTGCTTTCCCCGCAAAGCACTCGGTGATCAGAGACAACAAAGAAAATCGGGCCTTCTTTGTTGTCGTTCGTTATTTTCGCTACTGTTTTTTTTTTTGTAATGATACCGAACACAATTTTATTTACTTCTTCAGACTCGACTGAAGTTGATTCCGTTCCATATTGCGGGGAACTAGCGCCGAAACCCACTCGCCCCTTCTAGTAACGGTCTTTACTCGTTGTTTTGTATCCTGTCCTTTAACTAGCTTCGCTGGATCATACCAAAAGTGCATTGTTTCAAACATAACTCAAACTTTTCTGAATACATCATTCCTGTCACAGAGAGGTCTCCCCGCAAAATTTAGCTGTCGCGAGTAAGGTGCTGTTGACCTTTGTTTGTGTGGACCGTAACAAGCTCCTTCTTTTCTTATCCCTAAGTAATTCACGTCCCATGGAAACGAAAGAAGGCTGGTCCACATACAAATACTGAACAACAGCAAAAAGAAGCAAATAACACCCAAAGCAAGCTCAACCCACAAGAAGGCACTGGGACTGCCCTTCAAATTTCAACGTTCACTTTTCAGTCTTATGCTCTTTAACGCTCCGCTCCCCCCCCCCCCCCCCACCTTCCCATTCTCTCGTGTTCTCAGTTCTGAGTCCGCCAATGCCGGCCGTGGGGGGGAAACAGAAATCAATGAACGATTGACGATTGTCGGGTCAACGATCAACAAAGAAGCGCAAACAAGCCGAGTGCGTGGCGGCGACCAGTTGAAAATAAAATCGTCTCGGGAGACAGGCTGCAGAAAAGAAGACAGACGCAGTATCAAAAGCTTACTGAGAAATCCCGGGTCCAAGAAAATCGGGGTATTTATATCCGCGACGTTGGGAAATAGACCATCACCCACAAAAAACAATTTGGGCTTTAGTCCCAGATGTGCGTTCCGCTGGCACCAGAGGGAGGAGCACCCCGCACTCTCTCATCGCTGGCCATGGCTTTGCTTTGTCTTTTGGTTAACGCTCCCACCGGAGACCGAGTGGAGATGTGCCAGTTTTTGCTCTCTCTCTATCACTTTCTCTCTCTTTCTCCCTCCTTCCTTCCCCTCTCTCTATTGTTTCTTTATTAGTGTTTGAATGACACGACCACTTTTTGGGGGGCAAAGCTTTTACAGATTATTCTGACGGATCATTAGGCTACAAGGTGAACGCGCTGGGCACCCAAGTCAAAGAAAACGGAAGAAAAGGAAACTGACAATTTCGATTTTGGATGTTTCCGTCGACCCATCAATTATATAATGCTCACTTTAAGAAACTTTTCCGACGCGGTTATTGAAAACTCGTTAGGAATTATGTTCTTTATATTTTTGAGGAGCGAGAACGAAGAGCGATCCCACAGTTGTTATGTGCAGTAAGGCTAAGTCAAAGATTCAAACAGCACATTTGGCCAAACCAGAACACGCGGACGCGTTTCTAACCTGGTTTTGTTAACTGAGGGAACTTCATGTTAGATCTACTTTTCTTATTTTTCTCTCTAGGACACTAAGAGAAATCGCCTGCATTAACTTCTTTTCTTTCCTTTTCTGTCTCATCATTCCCATCACTTGATTAACATTACGCTTACAGTCAAAGTCAAATTTGCACGATGCCTCCAATTTACAACTGCACTTCCAGTTTTTGGGGAAGAAAAAGTTCCCTGTTTTTCACATGACTCAAATAATGTCTTCATTAAAACAGTGAAGGCATTGAGCAAAAGAAAAGCACGAGGCCCTGTTATAGTGTTTTGCAGTTTTCGGAAATAGGGGATATGGCCATTACACACGGTGAATTGTTCTGGAAGGACGCGAGCGCGCCGTCGCGTGTTCGCCGCCTTTTCAGGAAATCTAGGGAAAACCCCTATCACGTGAGATTGCGTTAATATCATATAATGAAGGAGGAGACCGGAATATTGATGTCTTCATCAAGTGCATCATAAGCATAAAGGCAACGCATCGTAGCCGCCCGAATTTCTTGATACATCTTAATGTTCGTCTTCGTCTTCTTAGCGCAGTCGTCTCCGACTCCCCATTGCCTGTATGTATTCTTTACAGGGTGTCGAACCGGTCATTATTTTGGTTCGGTTCGGGTTCGGGTTCAGTAGCATTGTATTTTGTTCCGGTTCGGTTCCGGTTTAGGGTAGCGCACATAATATCACTCCGGTTACCGGTTTTAATAAGCGCGAACCGGTTCGAACTGGTTCCTAACTCGACCTTTGAATATTGACCGAGCACTTCCTCCAGCCTTTTCTGAGCACGAGATACTTGCAATAGACCCTTCCCAATGCTACTTTCTCTTCAGGCAGATATGAAAACTCTGCACAGTGACGTGCGCAAAGGACACCATTCATATGGTGTCCTTTCTGTTCTTAAGTGAACTTTATATAAGCGGTCGGCTTTTCCATTTTTATGTTGTGTTTTGCACACGCAGTTGTGCAGTATTTCAAACTCTCCCAGAAGAGGGCGTATTTTCGGGATGGGTCCACAGACCTTCCCAAAAAAGAGCTTCTGGCTGGTGCCATCTTTAGTGTTCGGGCGTATATAGCGCGTGCTTTGCTCGCTTTCCGAAGCGACAAACACGCACATGCCGAACTGTGATTTTGTAAACATTAAAAAAAATTTCTAGCTAGACTGCTTGCCCTCCAAATGTTTTGTTCTGCACACACGTGTTTTTTTATACATGCTACCTGTTTTCGGCACCCAGTAAGATGTCACAGCTATGTCCCAAAGTGGATGACAGGGGAACGAGAGGAAACAAATGTGCCGTAAAACACAAAAAACAGGGACGTCGAGAGCGCAGTTTATCGAATCCCGTTAAGCTGTGGTCGTCTATGCATCGGCCAGACTGGCCAATGTGTCAATAACCGGGCATGTCAACACGCACGTATAATGAAATGTGACTACATATTGACAGCGCTTCGGGTTCCGGCGGAAAAACGCTGTTCTAAAAATCTCGTGGCGATGCTTTGTCTATGGTCCATTGCAACCTAAGAACGAAGGGCGAGGGTAAGATAGGCCCGGGAGGAGGAAGCAGAGGGAACGCTGGAGAAGAGAGGGGGAAACCTCCTTCTCTCTTTAGCGTTCCGTCCGCTTCCTCCTCCCCGGCCCGTCTTACCCTCGCCCTTCGTTCTTAGGTTGCAACGGACTAAAGTCACTTTGACTTTTAATTAGGGATGTGCGAATATTCGAAATTTCGAATACGAATCGAATATTTTCCTTATTCGAAACGTATTCGATTCGAAAATTGCATATTCGGAAGTTTCCGAATATTCGTCCAAAGCCGAATATTCGGGAGAAGCGGCGAATATTCGCACAAACTGCGAATATTCGAGCAAGTAACGAATAATCTGCCTGCCACGCCTTCCCCTATGAATGTTTATTCACTGAGAAAGGCGTATGATGCATGCGTTATCGTTCTGCTCCGTTTCTATCTGTCCGATGGCAGCAAGAAAGAATCAGTTTCGGTTTCTTTTTCCCCAAGCCCTTTGTTGTGTTACACTTTTATAGCAATATGTGATGTAATTGCGCGTTCTATAAATTGATTCAATAAAATAAGCCTCGAGATTAAAATATAAATATAAAATAAATCTCGAGAGTGTTATCTAATATAACTGTTTGAAAATTAAAAAAAGAAAAAGGCGTTCTATAAATTGATTCAATAAAATAAACCTCGAGAATAAAATATAAATATAAAATAAATCTCGAGCGTGTTATCTAATATAACTGTTTGAAAATTAAAAAAGAAAAAGCTAGTTGCGAACAGAACATTGCATCGCCATCGACGACAACTCCTGCGACTTCCGCGCAGTGAAAACTTGGAATGTCGCGAACGTGCCCAGGTTAGAGTACGACCAAGTTCAACTTTTTCGAACCTTCAACTTGATGTTCGACAAAGGTTCGACTGAAGCTCAACTTTAATGTGGATGCGCGAAAATTAAAAAAAAAGAAAAACTAGTTGACTTTATCTGGCGGAGGAAAAATGCACTAATTGTTGGGTTTATTGACATCACTGGTTCACATTAATAACTAATGAAAGCGTTAAAACCGCATATTTCGTTTTTATATGGTGTAAACATTTGTAACCATTTTATAAAATATAAAATAAACTACTTTCTAAATTATTTGTTTCCCAAAATTCGAAATATTCGTGTAGCAGCCGGGCAACACTGTCTATAAGTCGAACTTCCTCCACCTTTGTGAAATTCAGCCGGTTTCCCGATGAAAGGGTCATTCTACTGACGGAAATGTTGTCACGACGCGTAGGGAGCGCTCACTTTCTGAACAGATTGAGCAGTTAATTTTCCTACACGATAATTTGTAATGAGTACATTAGTAAAAGTATCTTTAGCCTGCTGCAGCCCAGTAAAATGCAGTTGCATTGATTTGTTTTAAAAAGGCAATAAAACCTGCTGTTACCTCTTGTTTTGTAATTATTGTTTACTAGACACATATTCGATATTCGATTCGATATTCGAAGCCCGTTTTTTTGCCTTATTCGTATTCTATTCGTATTCGAAAAATTCAATATTCGCACACCCCTACTTTTAATCGCAAACAACGCGACTTTTAATCGCAAACAACGCTCTATGGAAATGACCTGGTCCGAGGGACTCAGACCGGATCATTTGTTCTTATCAGCCACCGAACAAAGTTCTGGTGATGCCACTACAGCGAACGACGTTTCTCGAATGCTCAGTTGAAGGCGATGAAAGAGGACTTCAAATAAAAATAAGAAAATGGTTGAACAGGCGACTTTGCTGGCCTTGCTAGTCTGACAAACCTACAAAAGAAATAAACAGACACATGCATTTACTTCTCAACCTCCCCACTCCTCCTCCCCCTGGCCTCTTTCCACGGCGCGGCACGTCGGCGAATCATCGCCGAGTAACGTTGCCTCCAACAGCCTATGTTTTTTTTTTGTTCTTTTTTTAATATATAAGGTAACACTCTGAGCACGTTGAAGAAGGGATTGTTTTTCATTGAAATGGACCACAGGCAACCCTACAAACTACACTGGCGATGCAGCGCGGTACTTGTCCCCCTTCCTCCAGGGTGTCGCTGCACTCAAGCGGAAGGTCACGTGGTGCGCTCTCGGTGCTCGATTGGCTAAATGGCTCATCGACTGCAACTGCGGTCCATCTTGAGGTCAAACATTCGAGGACGCGTAGGCCTCCGTGCCTAGAGTGGCGCAATCCGCTCCGACACTTGGACATTTCGTAGCCAAGCGGCCAAGCGGTGCTTTGAAATCGCCGCCGCCGCCAGGGTCAATCCAAGAAACGAAGGAAAGTTGAAGCTCTCCAGACGATGATGTGTTTTTTAGTACGTATGCAATAAAACCGATATGTAAAAATATATCACAGTGTCTAGGATTAGTCTCGGCAACATAAGAAAAATATACGCCCGCGACTTTTCCCATTTCGACCAATTATTGACACAATTGGCCCTGAACCGTTTTCGTTGAACCGGTAACCGCCACATCAGATTATGGTTTCGTTCCGGTTCGGGTTCAATATGAAGCGTTCGATTTCGGTTTCGGTTTTGTTCCGGTTCGGTCAAAAATAACGGTTTTGATCCGGTTTTCGGTTCGGGTTCGGGTTCGGTTCGACACCCTGATTCTTTAGTAGCTCCCACGTACCCTAATTTTGTCTTTGATACAGAAGTATGAACTAGCACCTGAAAACGGACATCAGCGTGCCATTCTCGACAGTTTAGTTGTATGGTTCATGCGCTCCCAGAACTTTCGTACCTCCAAGTCTCAAACGTCATTAAAATAGATGAATTAAAATAGATTAAAATATATTAAAAAATAGATTATCAGCACGTAAGCTGCGTCGAAGCATCATTTAAAACAAACACACGCACAGGCTTCGTCGTCTCTGCGCCAGCGGTCGCATCCTCCGTAGTTAGTTCATCAAACCATTTTTTTCTTCATTAAACATCGACACAACACCGATTGTTTTCTGAATAATACATTGGTTCAGAAGACAGCTTCCTAAAGGGTTTGAACCGCAGCGAAAATATACAATTTTGGCAAGAGAGGAGCAACACAATCACTCTAAAAAAGCTCTTGCGTCTTTTTCCCACACAACAGTCGGAAAGCCAATCACCGCAACTTACGGACGCAGCTCAGCGAATGACGATACCGAAACATATGGTTGAGACCGAAAAACGCAGTCTGAGTTGTGACATTAAGCAATGCAAGCGTGACGTTTTGCATTGCTTAATGTCACAACTCGAGCCAGCATTTTATGGTCTAAACATATGTTTCGGGATCGTGTTTCCGCTGAGATAGTTCTTGTAAGAATTTCATAAATGGCTATGGAATACTATTCAAAGTAAGGAGACCAAGCGGCCGCGGTACGGGTAATCAAATAGAGTTGAAGAGCAGCTATACTCTGTTCACCCATAAAGGGGCCCTGCAATCCTATTTAAGCGTCTACCTTTTTTGCGGTCTCCCCATCTCTTGTGGTTCAGACAGCTCAGCGGGCACGGAGAGAGTAACTAAATATCACTGCGTCATATTTTAACTGGACGACATGGAAACCTCCTCCTACGGGGGCGCCCCGTGGTGCCGAACGCCGCAGCATATGACGAAATCGTGGCGTTGTCGGTCCTGGTGAGCGTCTGCCTTACGACTAATCAGAGCCGCTAAAAGCTTTTTTTTAGTCGAAATACAAAATAAAAGTGGCGCGGACCATTTCAATTAGTTATGAAAGTAGCTTTTGTTCAGTACGAAACATCTTTTGATATTACATTTCTCAGAAATTGCAGATTATAGATTACACATGAAGTTCAGTATTCAACCACAAACTTTTTCCATTCAGTTACGGGAAGTTGCAGTTTTCTAATATCAAATACAGATGGCGATACATGTTCCAGAATAGCTCGATTTGCATTTGTCGTCATGTGCCGCTTGAAACGCCACGTGAGAGGAAGAAAGGGAATCAGATTTGTGGGTGCCCGATGCTTGGATGCCCGCGGTGAGCGAGCCAGAGATGTAAAAACAAGCACGAGGCTGTGAGTTGACCACAGCTGCTTTTACTCGCGTTTCACTGAGCATCGGTATGCAGAAATGAAATTGACGCCGTGAAAGGGATACCGGCGGTTGCAATTCCACCATGTTTGCACATTCAAATTTTTATGCCGACGCCGACGGCGACGTTGTCGCCGTCGGCGTCAGTGTAACC
The DNA here is from genome assembly GCA_037355805.1 of Ixodes ricinus. Taxonomy (NCBI): domain Eukaryota; kingdom Metazoa; phylum Arthropoda; class Arachnida; order Ixodida; family Ixodidae; genus Ixodes; species Ixodes ricinus. The sequence goes on from JAZHYW010014583.1 coordinate 18,950, forward strand.
GTTAGGTCACGTGACCCCCCCCCGAGATCACGTGACCCCCCAAAGTCACGTGATCCCCCAGGTCACGTGACCCCTTCCCCCTGATGTGACGTGACCCCCGAGGTCACGTGACTCCCTCTCTCCCGAGGTCACGTGACTCCTCTGGAGGTCACGTGACCCCCCCCCCCCCGAGGTCACGTGACCCCTCCTCCCGGAGGTCACGTGACCCCGGGAAGGAGGGGGTGGAGGGGGAGGAGGGAGGAGGACTAGCAGGCAGGATCACGGCGGTAAAGAGGAGGGAGGAGGGGTATACCCTCCCCTCAGTACCCTTCCCTCCTCCTCCTCAAGAGCTGCGTTCTAATTCAGCGTTACAGGGAGTTGCAAACGGCTTTCATTTTTTTTATCAATTGCACAAATATTGTTGGCGATCACACTCTTCTCATAATAGTGCGACTATGTTTTGTTTCAAAGCCGTCTCCCTGATTTTTATCTGGCAAAAATTCCAAGGACACCTATACTTCGTGTCAGCTTGGGTCCAGACGCAGGCGATGCTGCAAGCGCGAGCTCCGGGCTTCTCAGCGTCCCTGCCAAGCACGCGAGCTCGTGCAATGCAAGCACTGTTCAGGGCCACACGCTCGCGCTCGTAGCATCGGCTGCGTCTGGACCCAAGCTGAAACGAAGTATAAGCACTTCTTCTGAGTTGCGAATTTGAAAGTACACTCACCACCGAGAGGAGCAGAATAGAGCGAAGCGGCCGCAGCGCCGGCAGGGAGTGCGGCGGTCTGCCGCGCATACCACCCTGGCTCGCTGGTGACTGCTGCACCGCTGGGTGAGGCAGCGGTGGGAGTGCGAAGCTCGGCGCGGCGCCTGCTGAAATCACGTGTCCTCTCATCATCATCATCGCCCTAGCTGCGGGTACCGGTTAGACCTAACGTTGCCTAACGTCAGGCCAGCGCATACCCGCGTCCGCCCTCACGTCTACCAGCTGCGCGTACCGGTTGACTACGTTAGAACCTCAAAGCGTAACGATAGACCTAACGTTGGGCCTAATGTCAGGCCTGCGCATACCCGTGTCCCCCCTGCCGCTGAGCCACCAGCAGTTCGGCTGGCCCCTTAGCAACGAAAACGCCGCTGCTATGGAGCCTCATGACGCGTCGCAGCCAATAAGAATTTAGATGCCGTTTCGCTCAGCCAATGGGAATCTAGGTGCGGTTTTGCTCAGCGGGTGGAGATCTAGGTGCCGTTTTTCGCTGCTACAGACCACGCCGGCTTCGCTTCATGGGATATATACTTATATATCTATAAAGTCTCGGTGGCTCTGGGGCAAAGCGCTGGCCTACGAGTCCCCATTTGGAAGGTTTTAATCCCGCCCGAGGTGCCCGCAATCTGATGGAGGCCTATTGCTGAGATGGCGCCCTAAAATCTAGATTTCGGTTGCACGACAAAAGATCATCAGTTGGTCAATAAATTAACACGCAGTTATTTTGCTGGGGCGTGCCGGATGTCCTTCGTTGGTTTTACTCTACCATCTGAATGTTGACTTCGAATTACCTTAGATCGGGGTTACCTTAGATCGAAGCCAACATTGCTAAAGTAACTTTATACTTCTCTTTTACGAGTAATGACCAACAATAGAAATGACAAAGCACATTCTGCTGGAACAAATTGGCATCATTCAGTCCAGTCCTCTGCTGTGTGCCGCCATTCGCTTCCTAAAACCTGCGCCGTTACGCAGTGGGCGCTTCAAAGAATGTCCTTACTTGTAGGAAGCTCAAGTTTTCTACGAACTTTAAACACTACAGGTCGATAAGCCAATCAAACAGCTCCAAGATTGCACGGCCATGCAGTTCATTCGTTTTGTGTTGTAGTGAATACCCCGTGATATTGCGTCTTTAATGTGTGTTCGCGTTTTTTTTTTGTCTTTATATCTTTGATTGCGCTTTTATGATGAAACAGGGAATAGTTGTTTAGCTTCTGAGAAAATGTTGTATATTCTAAAAAAGAGACACGTTAATGGGAATTAAAAAAAAAACACCCCCGAAAACTAGAGCAGGGGTTCTAATCTACACGGCGAGACTAAGCGGGACCAAGGAACCGGGACATAGCCGCCTGCTGCGATTGGTTAGCGGTGCGCAGCTGGCCAATAGCACCAGACAGCAATGTCCCGGTCGGTCTCGCCGTGTAGATTAGGGTCCCAGTTGTAACAATTATCTTGTGTTTCTGATCGTCAAATACCCAAATACTCATAGCGACGCAAATTGTTCACCTTGATATGGAAAGAATGCTCCGACTGTTTTAGAACGTTTTCAATTTTGATTTAATTCTCGTGTTTTTGTTGCAGAACATTTTTTTTATTATGTTGTCACAGAACAAATTCATTATTCGTCTGCACTCTATATACGTAATGTTATGCGACTTTATTTAGTTTCATAGCCGCCTCGGAGACAACGAGGCAAAGCGCGGGCCTTCAGACGTTCAACTGATTCATTGAACGTCTGATGTCACCCTTGCGGCAGTTACGATCAGGACTGGTAGAAACTGTTAACATTCGTTTGCTCTACTGACGGCTATGGCTCCTGGTTAGCTCAGTTGGTAGACAGCTTCGCCAGCCTTTGAAGTGTCCCCGAGATGGATTCCTGGACCAGGCGGATATTTTCAGCGGCGACAAGTCGACTAGTGTCCGCCCGAGCAGCACACAATATCCTATGGATGTCCTCAGATGTATTAATGTTCCATGAATGTCCTGTGGGCGTCAAAAGACATTGGTGCCTCCTGGACGAGAAGTGTGCTCCGCAATACATTTGAGGTAGAAGTAAATTTATTCATGCGACAATCTGTCCCCCATGGGGATTTTTCTTAAATTATTATACGTACTTCAGATCACAAATTCTGTGCAGTGTTGACAAGCATACGGGAACTTTACGTGGCTCGGCTCAGTGTATAATTTCTCGCTCTAGTGAAGCACTTTCTAAAGTCGTGCACATAAATAAATGACAAAATAAACCAAATTTATTTGATTTAATTGGGATTTCCCTCAATTCTGAATTAACATTAAATGGTTTCAATCACTTTACTTTAAAATAAGAATTTTTGACTTCTAAACTCGCGCACATTCGGGTAGTTGCCCAACAAAGACGGATTTTTCATTTCCCTCTTAAAGAGCGTAAGTCGGTGCTGGGGTCTCAAAAAGAAGCAGCAAGCTCGTCAAAGACAACAACGGTTATACTGGCCTATGGAAGAACTAGCTTAGATTTAAAACTCAGCTTGTCTCTCAGTGACTGTCTTGTCGGCCACTTTCTTTCTCTTCTCTGTCTCTTTCGCTCTGCCGGTCTGTGTGCTTTTCGTGCGGACGCATACTTCTTGTGTTTCTTTCCTTCCTTCGTATTTAAATTTGCTTGCATAATATGCCAGAGAACTGAGTGATGAAGTGAAGATAAAACAAAGCTCCTTTTTCGATTTGTTTAGAAGAATGCCGTATTTTGTTTGTGTTCCACCTAATATATCTTCATGTTTGCTTATTATTTAATTAAATACAAAATAAATGCGCATGAAAAGCATTAGGTCACAAACAGAGATAAGTAAAAATATATTTCCGAGATTCTATTTTTAGAAACGTATGATATAAATATTCACAGTAAACTGGAGTACTCAACATCAGAGATAAACGTCATTTAAACCAGATTGAAACCTATTTTGATTTTATTTCACCAATCATGCAGCCGTCCTGCGCAAAACGCTGATGATAGAAGCACAACCGCAAAATTGCGCAAAACGACGAAGTCGCGATGCGCAGTAAGTCGAACGCACGCTGATTCATCGGTTTCGTTCACTGCGATGAACCAACAGCACAGAATCGAAACTCGTGCATCGCGTGTTTCCTGCAACCGCGTGGCAACCAATCAGCAGTTAATAGGCAGTGAAGAGCGCACGCGTGTCAACAAGTTGTCGGTATCCATAGAAGTTTTTGCATGTAACTGCTGTTGATCGCAAGTAAGCAACCGGACACTTCAACTGCCTTGATTTGCTCACGGCCGCCGCGATGCTGCTGATCAGCTTCTGCCGTAGTAGCAGGAGCCCCTGCTAGGGCTATCTCGCTCGCGTTTGTATTCTTTACTGCAGCCACCCTTGAGAAAACGATGGCGAGGCAGATATATTCAAATTCATGCACAAACTGCGCAAACATCTTGGTGGTGATGATATTTCGGCGTTTCACGGGCAAATTGTGGGCATTTGAGCACAGAGAGCGAGTTCCGTTCTTCGAACGAGCCTGCCGACCGTTGACTATCAGTTCGTCGAACGACGTCTCATCACCAGATTGTTTCGCACACTGTGACATTTCATCGACATTTAGTTTCTTCAAAAGACTCCCGCGATCGTTTCATCGCCACAACTTGGGAGGTTTCGTCGAAAGTGCCCTCTTTACGAACATCGCCACTGTCGCGGGCATGCGGATAGGCCTAGCTTGCCGAATCCTTGGCGGTTCCCCATGAGGACTGGTGGCATCGGGCCTAAGATTATATTAAGGGTTTCACCGAGTGGAGTTCTGGATTTCTGCGGGTAGCGTGGAGTGTTTGAAGGACAGGTTTGGGGTTGCGATTTTGTTTTTAGGAGCCGCTTGAGTGAGTTCACTTTAGTTCCGATATACTTTCAGGGAACCAAATGAAGCCTGTAATTCAATTCAATTCACGAAGCAAAAATATTACGTTGTCGACGAAACGTCGCAGTTGCATCTGTGCACGAAACAAAATTCCACGAAACATCCCAGTGTCGACGAAACGTATGTCCGTATAATATGTAAATGAAACGTGTGTCAGTGAAAAGTTGTCCACGGAACGTGTTTTGACGGAACGATATGCGCACCCTACCGAACGGACGTGTTTGTGCAGTGAAACATTATTTCAACGCAGCATTCTTTTGCGTGTAGTTTCCGCTTCGCTCGCACTTTTTTAATAGTAATATCAATAATAAATTAATTATTCCACAACAGAAACAGAGCTTGCCTTCTTCATACCCGCAGTGACAACCACTTTCCACTTGACCACACACTTGTTTATCTAGATTGATTTGGTTTATTGTGTGCAGTGCGATTCAGCATGGCTTAAAGAAATAACCTACGCTACTGATCATGTGTACCACAATCAACACATAATGTGAACATGTGGCCGCTCACGTGAGTAAGTGTTGTTGCCTGCCAAGAAAAATAGACCCTTTCACAAATTCAGTGACATCTTGTGACTCAAATACCACTCAATTTCTTTATGCTAATGGTGGTTAAAATTCAGTACCTATTTGTCAATGGCAGACGTACTAAAGCTTCGGCGTTTTTTGCTGTACAGTTATTCCTCAATTTCTTTCAGTTTTGATGTTGTCGAGGAAACTACCACTTCGTGCAAGGCGTTTATACATCAGTTTCATACTTAGTAGTGTACAACAGACGGATCTCACCAGCTGGTTTGAGTACGCCGCCGCTGTCGCCATGCATGGCGGGAACTGTAGTCTTTCTACACGTGCGACAACCACGCTGGAGTTCTGCGCGAGTGGAGCACGAGACGGCACGAGCTGTCTCGTGCACGGGCGCCTACCTCTTGTGAACTACAGTTATGGCAGCGTCACGCATGCGTGGAAGACTTAGTGAGATCGGTCTATTCTTTCAAAGCTGCTGGGGCGAGCATGGGGTTTTGATCTTGCAGATAATTTACACGCGTTCTTTCGCGCAAACGAAACCACAAATAAAGCCACGCGCTCGAGTCAGTAGCTTTGACAGAGTTGTATACTAAGTATGAAACGGAGTATTAGCGGCGAGATGTTTTGGTGGCGCCCTCCTATGGTTTCCTCTCATGACGTCATTACTTTGCGAACGACAAGTTCGATGGTTTTGTAATGAGCATGGTGGAAGCTTGAAATCGTTGCGCTCTGAAGCCAACTCTGCCAACACCATCAAAATTAAAGTTCTCACATTACTCTTATTTCTGTCGATGAAAAATCCTTTGATGACGTCATGTCAGCATTTGGCCAATCGTGGAAGGCCGACCACAGCGACGCTTTCGATCGGTCACGTCGCCAATAGGGAGTATTCACTGGCGGCCATAGTTGTGTGCGCGGCTGCTGAGCTCGTGCTGACGGCGAGCTTCCACATTTCTTTTTGCAACGTGCATTCCGCACCATTAAGACTGCTGGACTAAGCAGCCTATAAGTGTGAGCTCGTTCGGCGCATGCGCAGTGAACAGCGCACTCAGATAAAGCTTGGTAAAATTCACATTTTATTTTTATGAGTTGTCTGGGGTGCCGCATTCCAAGGATTTGCATGACACCTTCACACAGATAGCGCGTACAAGATTATAGGACTCATCACGGTAACATCAAACAACAATACAGCGTATTAACGTCTGGAATGTTCAGGATCCGCATCGGTGTAAGTTCTCTCTTCATGAGTAATTTTTTGGGGTGTGTGTATGTTATATTTATACAGCCTAAACTTAGCGTCAACGGGTGATTTCTCTCTCAGTTGTAGATGAGAAATTTAGCCAGTGGAGTACAACCCTGGCAACGTGCATCACGCAGTAGTGATACACGACCGCACGCCGCCGGTACGATGCTCATCCAGATCGAAACGGGCAGGGGGGTGGGGGGGGGGGGTGGAACCCAGGATCTGGGGCTCACTCTATCCTGGGTTCTGCAGCGCGAGCTTGGGCTTCACGTGCTCCGAGCTGGTGTGCGCTAGCCCACTCGGCCACCGATCCCCCGCTAGTTGCCTCGCTATTAGAGAGTTTTAGTAGATCGTTCCGATAGCTCCGATACCCCCGATAACTAGACCCGATAGCGATATGATGCATGCGCGAAGGCGGCGTCGGACTATGGGGTTATCGTTATCGGAGTCATCGGAACGATCTACTAAAACTCTCTATTAGCTTAGGACTATTTTCGCAATTTTTCTAACGACATTTGCCGGGCGAGAGAGAGAGAACGAGAGAGAGAGAGAGAGAGAGAGAGAGAAGTGTTGATAATATAAGAAGCCCGGAGCTGTACATTTGCCGGAGACGCGAGCTCACAGCGTATGCAACTTCGCACGAGACTTAGGTGCAGCCCGGCAGCGTTCCACAGAACGCTCGCGCATCGAGAAACACGTGAGTTGCCAGGGACAACAATTTCAGGAGAAAGAAAATACCGTACTGCACCGAAGCGTCGCCACACATGATTTATTGCGTTCAAGTACAGGTCTGGAAGGCAATCCCATCGCCGTCTCTTGGTTCAGAATCACGCTAAGCATGGGTGGGGTTTCACCAATCGTACGTCCAAAGCCAAATTACTGAAATAATGGGGTGCCCTAGAGACAGTAGTATTAGTTTATAGTCGTACGGTCGGATCGTACGACTATGAAAAATAGCGTCAGACAGGGTTGATAAACAGAGAGTAAGTGAATCAAATAAAAGATATGCGTGAAAAAACTTCAGTAAGAATACGTGAAATTTGAAGTTCCACAATATCGCCGCGGGTGAAATCACGAGGAAGCAAAATACAACCGAAGGAAGAAGGCAGGGTGGAGAATAAAAACTAAAATGATTTAAATCCTGGTTTAGATCAGATCAGTTTTACTGTGCTTGCTTAAATCAAACCTTTTCCGCAAAAATAATCCCAGAAAATATATTTTCCACGGTTTGTCTTTCGTTCGACGCGTTCTGTGTGCATTCGTTTTGCATTTAAATCAAGGAGCTATCGAGCACGAAAGATTTATATAAAAATGAACACGAGCGAAAAGAAGTTCGCTTCCGAGGAAATGGGATCTTTGAGCTTGATTTCTACTTTCCACTTCGTTTGTCCACTACGTATCCTAACCCCCCCCCCCCCACCAAAAAAAAAAAAAAATCAAGATGCAAAAAAAAGAAGAAAACTTTTAGCCTTTCCACAAATCGTGAAGAAGAAAGAGCAGCGGAGCTGTAGCTTCTGTTCTCGACGGTGGCTTTCCAGGCGAGCAATCTGCTCTTCTTTCGCAAGAGAATCTGAAGCGCCTCGACGCAGTGGAACTTTAGGCGATACCGGCCTCGCGGCGGTTGCGGAACCATTCGCGCTGCTGCGCACATCATCGCTCGTTCCGTTCCCGCTCTTCTTCCTCCGAAGAAATGTTGCCGCCATCTATGAGTGACGGTGGCAACCAGAGTGTTGTGTCGACATTCGTTTGGTACCGGACACAATCCTGGGGAAAACAACCCTTAACAACTCGGCTGTAAAAAAGAAAAAAAAAGAAACGAAATCTAGAAAAGTAAAGCCCTGCTACAATAAAATCGCAACTTGAAAGAAAGATCAAATAAAGTTTTATAACTAACTAGAAAAATCATGCAGATGTTGTTCTAGTATAGCGGCGGGGATTATAGTATAAAACGTGTTTCTTAAAAAGAAAAGAAGAAAAATGGTTCTTAAAAAAAGAGCGAGTTAGAGGTGAATTTTAGAGTATTTTTATCCCATGAATCTTGATATCATGTTCGTTTTCTCCCGAAGATGTAACTAAACGCGAGAACACACGAAAAGCCTCTGACCAGTCGTGGCGTCATAAAGCGGTCTTTGGGCCGCCAAGCGCGCGCCACTCGTGTGGGTAGCGTGTGCAATTCCAAGTTTGCCATGTATATTCCCCCGCACTGACACCACTCGTGACGTTTGTTTTCCGACCTTTTTGAAAATAGCAAGATATGCGCCTGCATAGCTTTGATAGGAGCTGAGGAACCGCGAGAGCCGAGATTCCGAAAACCCATCTTATGACGTAACGTTCCGGGATGGACGGGCTTCAGCAGGACTTTAAAAACAAATTTCTGTAACATCCGTGCACCCCAAAAAAAAAAAAACCTCTATATTTGTGAATTTGGAGGCCAAATGAAGATGATTTAAGTGGTTTTACTCAAATACAGAACCGCTTGAGCTTTTCTTTAAAGTGTACTTATTCTTTAAATTGAGAGTAATTATTTTTTCAGCAACGTTATCAGTGATTGTAAACATTGATAAATCGATCTGCCATGTTGAAAAAATATATCTAGTGGTAAAGAATCACTATTTCTTAGCTCCAGTGAGTTAAATAAGACAAATATGATTTAGATAAAATAAATATGATTTAGATAATATAAAAATGATTAAGATCAAATAAATACATTTTAAAACAACTAAATCTAATTTATTTGTTTTTTTTTTCAAGTAATTTTGTTATTCTTGTTTGTCCCGAAATATATCGTCATAGTTTTTTAAAAACTTTTGGGGAAGGCTTTTTAGCTATTTTTTAGCTATCCTATTTTATATACTTTGCGTGCAAGTGGGGCGAATTGGTGAGTTTTGAAAAGTTATACGACGATTTACTTTAGCCTCCAGGAAGCTCAGATATGGGTCTGAAGCACAATATAATATATTACTTTGACTGATACGAAAAAAAAAAAGAAGTAGTAAATTTGCAGCGAGCTAATCTGGAGAATCCCGATTCGGATTGAATCGCTCCACGGTGATACTTTTTCAGGCACCTCATATTATGTTTCTGCGTCGGGATCACTCATATAGAAACGAAGGCATCACATGTCACTTATCTTTTTATGTACAATTATGTACCATGAACAATAATCGATTATAATAGACTGTTAGGATGCATAGTCACCGAAAATGATTTATAAACTTTTGCAAAGTCAGGTGCAATTATATTACCATCTAGTTTTTTCTCGTGTCTATATACTAATGGCTATTTTGCTGATTAATATGTTATTAATCGCGTTTGGCTATTTTGTACATTTTGTTTTGCTGTCATGTTTACAATTGAGTGATATATTATACATATTGTTTACTCTATGTACTCCTCTCCCTTCATTTCTGCAATACCATTCCCTCAAGGGTATTTAGGGGTATTTGAATAAATAAATAAAAAAAGAAAGGAGGGGTAACAAAAAACAAACAAACAAAAAACAGCAACACAAAAAAGTCCTCGGACACTGCAGAGGCCAGATTCCCGAAACTTTCTGAGGACAAAAAAAGTTCGTCAATTTATCTTACGACAAAGTTACGAACTTTTGAGTATTCCCGAAGCAAAATGTTTGTAAGTTTTGCGTAAGTTACGACGAAATCTGTAACTTACGCAAAACGTACGAGCATTTTGCTTTGGAATACTCAAAAGTTCGTAACTTTGTCGTAAGATTAATTTACCAACTTTTTTTTGTCGTAAGAACTTTTCAGGAATCTGGCCTCAGATTCGCAATATCTGAGATTTTGTGAAAACCGATAGGCGGTTCAGCTCATTCAGAGTATATACTTTACTAATATTTCAATTCCGAGCTCATAGCAAATTATTTATTTCAATATATTAAAGGGAAGCAATCATGATATAATAATGAATTCGTGTAAGTCTGCCCCTTCACACGACTAGCAACACTGGTACAAAATCGGTAAAGCGCCGGAGCTTCTGACGACGTCCTTGTCGGTCGCCCTGGGTTCGCGGAACGGCGGCGACGAACAGGAAACGTCCGAGTGACTGGATGAACTATGGGAGCGACCGGAGCGGCAACGGGAGGACACTCGCTCGACGGTGGAGGTGACGAAGAGGTGACTGGAGCTGCGGTGGCCGGAGACGCAACGACGGGAGGAAACCACGACGGAACGTGCACAAGTCACCCAAATGTGGACACAGACGTAAGAGGCAGCGAAAAGAGAAGTAGCAGGAGCGACCATTGTCTGAATTCTGAATCCTAAGTACTGTGAACACCCGCTACAAATGGGAAGTGGCAGAGGCGACCATTGGCTGAACCTAGAATCCAAACTTCTGTGATCACCCGCTACAAAAGGGCAAGCCAAAGACTCCAATCCAATCCAAGCGAAGAATAATAAATGGAACGCGTATCATTAACTATTTAAGCAAACGGACAATGTCGATGAAGTGTTAGCGTGCCAATTCATAGGAGCTTCACTGCAACGTCACTCAAGAAAAAGAAAGCTCTGAATAAGGTTTCATGATAATTGGAAATCAAAATTTCTAGATGAGTCGATTCTAGAATGTATTGTATACTGTTCACTTAATTGTAATCCTAAAATTACTGTGTCTTTCTGTGATGAAAAAAGTTTTCTACTCTCGAATTATTTATTTATGGCCGTGTGTCGCTGTATGGTTGATCAATATGTTATTATTTCGTCGTGTGCATTAATTAATCACCGAGCTCTGACGGTCAACCTGTTATAATGGCGCAATATCGTAATACACATGCCGTTTGCCTAATTTGTTGCCATTCGTTTCGGCCCTTTTGAAATCGAAGAGTTTCACGAAGATTATTTTAATTACAACGCCATGTGCCGGTGTCTGAGGTATGAAAACCCCAGCCTCTCATAATTTCAATGGTTTTGGTTTTGAGGAGGGTAAAACAATCATGTCCCCTTTTTTTCAAATAAATCCTATTTCTGTTTTTTAAACAAATTTAGTTGATTTAAGTCAAATTTTGCTTGATTTAAATATTAGTCATAAAAAGTAAACATGCATCACTAACTGCACTTGAAGCATGGCGAATTGATTGGCCAATCTTTTCGATCATTGACAACAATGCGGACGAAGGGATTACTGTATAGATAAAGTAGATTTGAATTTACACATTTTTTTATTGATGTAAATCCCGTCATATAAAACCCGTCATATAAAACCCGTCATATAACTAATAAAGCTTGACTTTTTTTTTGGTATGTAAAAAGTTTTAATAAGATATGGCATTATCTTGTTTTCGTTTTTCTCTTTCGCCTTATGATTCGCTTGTTATAAAACACCTCTTAGAGAGAAGGCTAAACGTTCCAATTGGCCCACAAACGTCCCGCTTTTTGCTGGTGTTCCGCCTGCTACAGTCTTTCTTGCTAGATGATCATTTGAGTTAGATATAAATCAATTGCTCATAAAAGCTTTCAAATAAAGGACAAACTGTAAGTAAAAACATATTTTGGGTAATATATTTGGTCACCTCATAGCACGTTTGAACTTTTGGTCACCTTATAGCGTGTCAATATATTTCAACGCGATAGCTTTCAGGAGCACGTGTCGCTGAAAATCGGTGGCGTGGCCGCAAAGCCGGTGTCGGGGGCGTGCCGCGAAAATCCCGATTGGTCTATAGGGTCATGACGTCACAGCCACATGACCTTGTGCGGGAATTTCAAACAACCCACACCGCTCACGTGAAACGTGACGTCACGCGTGTGGAATGAAAGTGATTAAACATGACATGTACTGCAAAATAAAGGTCGCCGCATGTCTCAAGTGATTTCTCGTTGTAAAGTTATTCATTTGCCTTAAAGAAACATTTGAAGAACTTTTGGGCGTGGTTCGAAGCCGGGACCCTTCGGTATCGAGCCAGACACGCTGCTGACAAGGCCACGCAAGGCAGGCTTGCAAGAGTTGGGAAACAGCGGGAGGTTATATGTTTAGAAGTTTCGCTGTCGCTTAAGCGCCCTCTAAGTTTTTTCTATACATTTATACATATTTGTTTTTAGTTTTTGATTGTAATCATATTGTTTGGTTTTGAGTTTCTGATACTTCTTTTTGATGTTTATACTTCTATTCTGACTGATTTTGTTTAATGACTTGAGTGTTATGTCTCTTCGTTTTGTATTACTTTTGTACGAGTTGGTGCCCCTAACATAAGGCCGTATGGTCGTTTTAGGGCTCCCGAAAATAAAGAATATTATAATATATTTTATTATTATATAAGTAATCAGAGTAAAACTGGTGTAATTAAATCACGATAAAAAAACAAATATCATTTGAAACATTTTGATTAATTTTTTTCCACCATCATCTTTAGTGTCCTTCAAAGGTTTGAATACCGAACCAAGCGTAAAACATAGCCCTCCCATAACTTGCACTGCAACGTTGTAAGCATAATTAATACGCTATCTTTTGAGGTGAAACACGATAATAATACGATAAGAAGCAAAGTGCGAATTATGTTAGCTCTTTTATGTTTTTAGTTTACGAGTACGGATACCGCGAAGGTTCGACATTTTTACTAAAAAATAACAAAAACGCTCTGAAACCTTTAAGCATCTAAATATACCGCAATATATAGCAATTCACTAGCAATTAGTGTGAGTGGGCGCCTTAAAATACGCTTTGACAGCAGTCCAATTTAAATTAATTATTCCAATTTCACGGAATCAACAAACAGAAGCCACACAAAGTGTAATCGAACACAGTTAAATTAGTAATTTATCGGATAAAACCACTTCGGTCACATTGTCTATACGTGGCCCGTACTGTAGCGTATATTCTTTAGTTTGCGTTTTTTTTAATACAGTTTTTTATTATTCATTTTTACTTTAGTTGGCTCAAAATAGACCATGCTCTTTTTTTCTTCTTTCTATCTCCTACACTTGCTTCCGGGACGAAGCCAACACCAACTCGGAAGTCAGAGAGGCGGCTTTAGAAGCACACCGCTGTGCGTGCACGGATTCGGATGTTATATAACGACTGCGACATTTGGCGAACACGCATTAGGTAATACGTGCGAAGAGGAAGAAAAAAGCCAAGCCGCGTCAACAGAAAATGGTCGAGCGCACGACAAACGCGCCGAGCGGACCGCACAGATCGCGTCACACTCGAGAGAGCACGCCAACTCAAGCAACTTCAAGAGGACGCTCGACCAAGGAAACGACCCACGAGCATGACCGAAAAAAAAATATATATAAAAATATTGTTTTGAATTTTTTGTTCGTTTTTATATTCCCCAATTCAAGTCAGGGAGTAGGCAGAACTCTCAGAAGAAGACCTGACCCAAGTGCGCGGTGTAAACATTAGTTCGTCGTCGAGCTGGGAGGGGTAAGGGCCAGTTCCGCGCCGTTTTTGTTTTTCTCTTTCCTCTTGTAAAAATATTTTTTGGCTCTTTTAGTTTGCAACCAGGGTAATCATTTGTGAAAAGTTTCATCGGATGTACGCTGTTTCGAACGTGCTTCGCTTCGTCACAGATAAAGTTAGAACTTATGTCATCTTTGCGTTATTTTCCCAGTGGCTCTGCGGTATAGTTCAGTGAACGTCGGACTACAGAACTTTTAAATCGGCACTGAACGGCTTGATTGTTCACGAAGGGTTAACAACTGTTCAAACGGTTTAGAACAGGAGTCCTGCTGGCTTAAAAAAGAATTTGGGACGGGAATCCACTCTCGTCTATCAACCGGCACATAGATATTTTACATTTCATATCGTCCGTCTCAAAAGCTTTGTCTCATAAAAGTTTAGTCTGAGGAACCCTATACCAAATGATAACCTGTAATGTACAATGCATTCCTCCGACAAACGGCTTGCATGGTTTATTAATTGCCTCATTTAATATTACGTTTTGTAGATGTCTATTTGTACAGCACCTAGGTAATACACTGACCTTCGTTCTTGGCTGTTTTTTAACGCTAAGAACATCACAATTTGAGGCGTTGTTTAAATCCTCATTCCAGTGCGAGGGACGCCCGACTTTTCGCTTAAAGGGCGCAGAAACCATTTTTGGCGTCTTTTCGCTAAACACTCTTCGGAATAATTCCGCGAGTAGATGGCAATGGGAATAATATGGGGCACGCGTTCTTCCCTGATCAATGCTAGAATTCTGAGGCACTGATTCTCATACGAGGACCCAAGTCAAGCGCTGACGCAATGCTCGTTCGTGGCCAACCCATGGGCCTCATTGGGCTCTTGTTTACCCAGGGGTAATCCTCAGTCTACGACAACCTAATGGACCCCACGACTATGTAAGTATGTTTTCCGAAATAGAGACAGAAATAAATAGTTCGTTTCTATATCCGATATAGCACCTAAGTAAGGACTATTATCCTGACAGACAGGATAAGAACGCCAGCAAGGTCTTTCAGTTGTCCCGCCACTCGCGCAAGGACCATTCGATAACGCTTCGACATCTCGTAACCTTCGAGCGTGCACGCGCTGCCGAAGCACAATAGAAGGCGGCGATCGCGTGGTGGAGGCCGGGCCTCTTAAAGATTCGCCCTGCTGTTGTCATAGGTTAATCCGTAATTTCATCGTTTGATGTCAGCTTAATGAGACTTATTCGCTCCCCTCTATCACGCATTTCATGTTGCCATGTAAATCCTTGGGATGCTCGCCTTCGGCAAGTGCCAGATGACTCAAAATAACGAGGTAATGGCCGGAATGTGGGGTGTTTATTTTTAATTATACGCTTTTCGGCTGTTTGGAGCATTATTCTTTCTCTAATGTGTCGTTCATTTTATACTGTGGCCGTCTCAGATTTATTGTGAAGAGCGCGCGCTCCTCCCTGGGCGTGCATGTTCGCGGCCGCCGGTCGCAGCCATGCAGCGACCAGGCGGGACCGTTCAGAGCCGGAGACGTCAACGACTTTCTCAGTGGCGCCATTGGAGCGCGTCGGACAATTGGAAAGTCTCCAAACGACGCGTGCCGCTCGTCGTTCGCCCGCCACTTCGTTCTCGCTCGCGATACTCAAAAGGCAAGTAAAGAACGCAAGTTAAACAGAAGACGGTTGGAAGAAAAGCAGCCAACCGCGAAGGCACGCGCAGATGCCGCAATATCGACTCATCACTCGTATAAATAAGTACACTTTTATCAACGGACAAAAAAATGTAAAATGTGGTAAAAACTAAAACGTAATATGACTCAAGTAGCGCAAGTATTTTGGTTTCGGGCGGACATTCACCGCTACCCAAAAATAAAAGGATACAAAAATTAGAAAAAAATAAGAAGCTTATGCTTTCGGTCAGGATTACTTTGGGTCTTCTCTTCGAGGAATGGGGATGATCTCTTGTTGGGGGGGGGGGGGGGCGGAAGCGAGTTGAGACTTGAGCAACATTAGGAATTGAGAAATGTGGCCCCCCGTGGATAGACTTTGAGAGCATATTATTTAGACGAAGAATCATCGAGGAAGAGCGCATTTCTATACAATCATATTGTGATGGC
This sequence comes from Ixodes ricinus, assembly GCA_037355805.1. Lineage (NCBI taxonomy): Eukaryota > Metazoa > Arthropoda > Arachnida > Ixodida > Ixodidae > Ixodes > Ixodes ricinus. Next base: position 34,842 of record JAZHYW010014583.1, read on the forward strand.
GACCTTGCAGGCCCATTGATCTGCCAGCTTCAAAATGTCCCCGTTAAACTGAGCACTGTATCTATTGTGTTTTATAACTATTCTTGGATGCATTTCTGATTTCAATATTAGATCAAAAGAAATTTCAAAATCCGGTTGCATCGCCATTTAAGCTCCCGAAATGTGGTATTTTCTGTGATGACCAGAGCGCTGATAGACATAGTACGAGAGTTTTCAAGTTACTTTAAAGATGTAAACTTACGATAGCGTTCATCCAGCCACATAAAAGTGCACACAAAAGAAGCATATTACCACAAATGTATTTCAAGGGTGATAAATGCAGCTCATTCGAAATGCCGGGGTGCACGATATTCAGTCGGAATGTTTTTCACTTTACAGCAGCCTACTGGCACTAGTGGGACACAAGGATACTCGCACGCAACGCCGCCGACCAAGAATCCTATTTGTTCCGGTGTCATTGCAAGGATAAAAGCAAGCGTTCTCTTTTAACTTAAAAAAAACAAAAAAAAACTTGATGACGAAGCTCGAAGGTCGCATTGTTGGCATTGTCGGCTCGTGATAACCAATAGCTCGACAAGCGTTCAGGCTGGTTCACACAGCCCCGATTCCTTACGTTACATTAAGTAAGCTCACGTACAAGCCACCGGGACATCTGTGCTTCATGTCAAGCGTTGCTACTCTTTCGAGGAGGTGTCCTGGCACACGACGTTCGAGGCACGAACGTTTCGATGACTTAACGTAACGTAAGAAAACGGTACTGTGTGAACCAGTGTTTAAAAGTTGAATTGCGCTCACTTCCTTACGTTACGCTACGACGAGCCGTGTGTCCTTGGTTGCAACGGAAACACACAGTCGTAGTTCGTCGTATATAGCGCTCATCACATCACGTAAAAAGACGCCCCTGTGCGAATGGGCCTTGAATGCGTTGTACTATCGGAAACAATATGAGTGTGAACGGGCCTCCTCGTGTCGCCGCTACCTGAGGCGCCGTCCTGGCGGCGCCGTTGTGAAGTTTTGCGCATGCGTGTAAAAATCCTGTCTCTGTTCTCGCTTTGACTGTTAACCCCCGTCTGTCGTCGGCTACGCACGCGCTGGCGGCCGCTCGTGCTGTCGTCTGCTATGTGACTCGTGTGTGCGCTGGCGGCTACGCTGGAAGACGATAACTCTGTCGTGTGCTGCGCAAATCATTTTCGCGCTTGCAGCGCTCACGCAGCGTATCCAATTGCGCTCATTTTATTTTTGAAAAAAGAGTCTACGCCGCAAACTTTTTTGCGCTAACGAAATGCGAACATATAATTGTTCTGTTTTGAAATCATCGGGAAATTCAATCGTTGCATAAAATAATGTTATCATTCCAAATAATCCTAGAGAAGTCGTGACACGCCCCGAAGTTAGTCTCGAGATAGAAGGAATAGCGGCCGCCAGCGCACGCACGAGTCGCATAGAAGGCGACAGCCCGAGCGGCCGCCAGCGCGCGCATAGCAGACGACAGACGGGGAAGATAAGAGTCAAAGCGAGAACAGCGCCAGCGTTTTCACACGCGTGCGCAAAGCATCACAACGGCGCCGCCAGGGCGGCGCCTCAGGTAGCGGCGACACGCGGAGGCCCGTTCACGCTCATATTGTTTCCGGTAGTACGTAACGTAACGTAACGTAACGTAACGTAACGTAACGTAACGTAAGATAAGGTCCTGCGTGAACCGGCCTTTCGGATAGTGGCTCGCGTCCAATCGCGGTAATGACCTGTAAAAGGGTTGATAACTGGGCTAGTTGGTGATTAGACATTTGAACGGTATTAGCGCACACGTATGGGGATCTTGACGATGTTCTTCCTTCTCTTCATCTTTGTAAATATAGTTGTGAGTAGCGCTCTTTTCTGTCTCTTCTCTCTTCTCCATACGTGTGCGCTAATACCGTTCAAACGCTGTAAGGACAATAGCCAAACCCTAACAATATTTGGAACTCGGCGCGTGTCCTGTGCTTTGCCAACCCCAGCGCGTGGCGGCTTATAATCGGTTTTAGATCACGTCGCCGCTTGTTCTGGCTCCGAGTTGAGGAGGTAAACACTGCTTGTTTTTCTTTGATTTTTTCTTCGACTTTGCTTAGAGAGAAAAACTAACACCTGTTCCTTGGGTTTTTCCTTTTTATTTATTTATTAAGAATTTCTGGCAGTCACCACCTGTTGACATAAACTAACGAAGGCAAAAAGAACACAGAACAAAATAGTAAAATCTCCCACAACACTGCGAGCAATACATATAAGAATCATAGGCTATCACAGCGGAAACAGTTTCTGAATCATCATTGCAAGGGATGGCAGAGTAAATGCATTTGTAACACTCTCTTGCAAACTGTTCCAGTCATTTATTGTAAGCACGTGTGAAAAAGCAAAACATTTCGTAGATATTTGGCCATACAGTAGGGAAACTGCGATAGTTTTTGCGTTCTTATTATGGGTTTGCCTGCTAAAATAACTACCATGTACACCTCCAAAAAATGTGGGATGAGTTGTGTATAATATAATAAGGAAGTTTTAGACGATTGATTTTAGGACGGGTTTCAAGATGAGATACTTTTGATATGTAGTATAGTTTATATATCGAAGTATTTCTTGCATACTTATTCATCGTACACAACACGGAAGGATTTTTTTTTTGGACTCCCTCAATTTGTTCTAAATTGGTTCTTGAAAAAGTGTCCCACACCACATAGCATACCCGAAAACAGGACGGACAGTTGAGCTGTACACCACTCATTTTGTTTTTGAAGTACGTTGCCTCAATTTTCTGTATAGAGACAAAAGTTTCGTCATCCCTTTCTGAACAATCCAAGCAATATGAATAGTCGAATTGAATTTTGAGGTGATTATGAAACCCCGAGTTTTGTATTCCTCAATAGATACTAATGGATGATTGTTTACAGCATAAAGTAATCCCACATTAAACAGTAGCATTAAAAATAATGCATTATAAGCGACACGGATTCAGTCTAGTCGTATTTTCTCAAATTACAAAAATCCTGGCACCGCCTTTTTAAAGGGGCTTGCGATTTTACTTCATCAAGATATTTCATATGCACAAAACTGAAATATAAAAACAAATTTGAGACTGAAGCATATACAAACTTTGTGAATAACAACAACTCAGATGGGCAATTTCTGTGATTTGTAAATTCTAAAAATATTATTTGCTAATTATATTTAGTATTACTCTACTTTATTTCATTTTTTTGTAATTCATGCTATAGATGGACTCGCAACTTGACCTGGCCCAACCTCGTTCACGCACTGGCAACAAACAACAAGCATATTTTAAACAAGAACAAAAGAAGTGAGTCAATCACCAAGCAGTGAACGTATAGCACTCTCAGCCAATTTCTAATATCATGGCACGTGGCATACATATTAGTGTGTGTTCATATAAGGACGGTCATAGGATTGTCATGTCTGTATTTTGTTTTCAATTGAAATTTTATATGAGGAAGCCAAACATGTCTATATAACGGAAAGGACCTTACTTTTGCAGGAAAATTCCATGTTTTTGTAAAAATAAACAGCGTCTGAGAGGACGTGGAACTGCAATGTCCCTAATCGCCCCTAGAAGCAAATTAGAGGGCCACAGGAATAAAAAAATAAAAGGTTCTACAACCTAAAGATTTTTATCTACAACGTGTGCCATCTGGCCTAGCTGAGGCAGTTAGATTTAGTTTATTTGAGGGTATAGTTCAGGCGAAATAAAACGACAAACATGGTCTCCTGCGGCGCTGCTTCATTTTTAGGCATTTTCCGGGGATTTTGATACGAAGCAATTAACTTTCCCATGGAGCGGAGCCGGCAGCGCCTGTAATCGCGAAAAACGGCACCTAAAAACCCGTAATCGCGAAAAACGGCACCTAAATTGGCTGCGACACGTCATATCAGATGCTTTGTCACGGAAGCCGGCGCGGCCGCTCTACCTCTAAGTGGACGCACCACGAAAATAAAACACAAAGAAAAGCACAGCAACGCAGAGAGATGCCTCGTCACGGAAGCCGGCGGGTGCGCTCAAGGTCAAAGCGGACACGCTTCAGAAATGAAACACAAAGAAAAGCACAGCGACGCAATGCTTCGTCCCGGAAGCAGTTGTGAAGTTGGCAATGTTCGC
>JAZHYW010014584.1:0-114399 GCA_037355805.1 Ixodes ricinus
GTGGGACGCCTGGGAAGGGAATCTCGCGGCGCGACACCGTAACGACTATTCAAAAAATTTTCAAAAATATTGGAAATTTTTAAAATTTATTTTTTGATTCGATTAACGAATTCGAATTGGGCAATATTGGATTCGGTATTCGAAAATGTCGAGATATTCGCACACCCCTAATAAGCAACGACGTCTTGCATTTTTAAGCTCTGATTCAAGAAATATTCAAAATTTTAAAAATTTATTTTTCGATTCGAATAACGAATTCGAATAGAGTAATATTCGATTCGGCATTCGAAAATGGCGAACATTCGCACACCCCTAATAAGCAACGACGTCTTGCATCTTTAAGCTCTGAATAGCTGTGAGAAGGCAAGTCGTCTGCTTCTTGTGCGGGGGTTAGGGTGACGTCAGAACGACGATGAGTCCTGATTGGCTCAATTGGAAAGATTGTGGGTAGAGACCTCAATGCTTGGTGCCTCGAGGTGCACCTACCCAGTATTTTTTTTAATTGCCGATATGGGTTCGGCATTCTCACATCACCGCATCCCCTGTGCAAGAAGCAGGCGAACATACGCTCCGCATACCTATAAAATGTCATTAGAAAGGTCATGTCGGTATTGGAGCTCGCGCACAGACGTCTCTATTTACAATTCTCTCAAGCCTGAAGCCATCGTTGCTAATGTTATAAAGCTAGGATCTCTAAATCTGAGAGGAATTTATACATACAATGGAAACTGAAACGGGTAGCTTATTATGTTCACACTGTTTTCTTTGAGGTTCCTTGTTAGGCGTTTCTGTCGGCTGATAGCTTCAGACACTCCTTGCGCGTCTGAAGTTGGGTCTGAAGTTAGGAGATATTACAGTCCCCGTTTTTGTTTTCTTTCAGGGCTATCCTTGGCCGGAATCTTCGTTAGTATCAACGCCATTTTGGCCCAACACTTCGACAAGCGCAGGAACACCGCGTTCAGCCTGCTCATGGCTGTCACTGGCCTTAATGGTTTTCTTATTCCTCCGCTGGTCCAATTCTTCTACTCCACGTACGGCTCGCGAGGAGCATTTCTTCTCTTAGGCGCAGTTCTCTTCAATGCATTTCCAGCAGCCATTCCCATCAAGAGTCCAGCGTGGGTGACTCGTACCAAGACATTCCATTTCGGTTTTCGTAATGTACCTTTCCAGTCGACGGAGTAAAGTCATGCCTGTCACCAAAGAGATTGTCTCTTTCGGACGACAAAACAAAGGGTACGGAGTACCGCTTCGGTCCTGTAGACGAAGCACACAATTCAGACGGTTTGGTTACCCTTAGGAAGAGGATGACACGAGTAAAAACCTAGTTTTAAAAAGCGTAAACCATACTATAGTGGACAAAATGCCTAAGCTTGGAAGGAAAACGTTCAGCATCTCCAGTTGGAAAACCATCGCTACACATTTTTTGACAGTGTCCTTCTGTATCGACTCGATCTCCATTACGATGCTGATTGTTTCCATTACGACTCTTATACCTCGTGTCCGTAGATCCGGCTACTGACAGAGGAGTGACAGCATCCAAAGTTCTCCACATTCAGTACGTCTTCTCAGCGGTAGATATCACGTTTAGGGCGCTCGTAGGCTTCATCGTTGACCGCAATATCTTGTCCCTACAAGCCGTCATGCTGATCGGTTCTTTATTCAGGCCATTGCATTTGAAATCTTGGTGTGGGTGTTTGCCCTGCCCTCCATGATGATGTGCTCGGTGCTTATTGGAATGAGCAGTGGCTTCAGGGATGCCCCTTCAAGCACCAATTCTCATCGAAGACTTTGGCGTTGATCTGCTGCCGGTCATGATGGGAGGAGCCCAATTTCTTTCTCGGACTCGTGAATGTGGCGCGGCCGACGCTGATTGGTAAGATCCTCTACGTCTTTTGTGGTCATATATTCAGTTATGACAATGATATAATACCTTGCTAGGATCGCAGCTCTTGGCGCCCTCTTCCGGCTTGAGCGGAGTCGCCGTCGGCGTCGGGCGTAACCGCGAGCCGCCCCCCCCCCGAGGACCTCGAGAGGACCTCGGGTTCTTCGGGAGACCTCGAGGACCGGGTCCCGGGAGGACCTCGGGTACCTTCGGTGACCTCGGGGAGGGGGGTCACGGGACCCCCCCCCCGAGGTCACATGAACCACTCCCCTCAGTATCCTTCCCTCCTCCTCAAGAGCTGCGCTCTAATTCGGCGTTACTGGGAGTTGTGAAACGGCTTTCACTTTTTTTCATTACTTTGACAGAACACATTGTATCGGGTTCGCGAAAGCCAAGGGGCTTGTGGTACGGAGCCTGGAAGTCAGCTTAGTTCACATCGTTGTATTTTCGTGTTTTGTACTTATTTTTCATACGACATCTTGCAGCTGATATAAAAAAAGACAATAACGGAAGTAGATGAACAAGTAAAAAAAATACATTGTGTAAAGTCACTAAGCAATCCGGGCTCACTACGTACTAACATTTTGTTGCGTAGACCGTACGTGGCTTGCACATGACGTCGATTCCGATGACCTCTAGAGAAGAGGGGAAGAAGGAGCTCCCCTCTTATCAGGATCCTCTTTGTGCCTCCCGGATTTGCACAGGCGTCGCTATTCTCCTCCCAGAAGATTATAGAAGATTAGCCTGTCACTCAAAATTCTTACAAAGCAGCTTCCCCTCTCCTTTTACATGGTGTTCAAAAGTATGCGATGTGCCGTCAGTGCAAGGAGCCTATACACTACTGTGCACTAATATGATGTTTTTTTTTTCAGTTAACAACATAACTGGCAAGGAAGTATTAAAGTATGTAAAAATTAATGCTTCGAGCTGTTAAGAAAAGTGGAATAGAAAGCTACATTTTTGGTTGTCGAAATGCGACAGTCAGTTTTAGAGTTCAGCGTACCGGAGTCGCCCCTTGTGGCATTTTACTCCCTTCAGGTAACATAATAAGGCCAGCTTATTTGACCGCTGACTGTACTTCCGCATAGCTTATCTGAAAACTTCTGATAAAAAAAATGTAAGCTCTCCAAAATGATTTTAGCGGCAAGATTTACGAAACGGCGTGTGGCCCATTTTCATTCAGAATTTTAAATCTAGTACCATAATCATTATTTCTCCTTCCTTTAAAATTTCCGGATTCCGGATCCCTTAGTAAGGTTTCACACTTTACTGCATGACAACCTCAGTTTTTGTTTATAACTTAAAGTATAAAAATAAAAGAAATGAACAAATATCATCTCGGAGGGCTTTGGCTGTATCACGGCGATTATTTCAAACAGAAACTATTTTGTTATAGCTCGACACATCGGTATGAAAACAAACAAATGAAGCATGTGCCGCTTTGAAATTAACCCTTCCCGTTTTATAAGTAATTTAAGGAAAAATACGTGTGTTTGAATGAAAAGGTTCGTATTAAACAAGACTAAAACCACTTTGCAAACTAAAATATGTAGGGCTCAAGGCACCGCTCTATATATATATATATATATATATATATATATATATATATATATATATATATATATATATATATATATATATATATATATATACATATATACTTTTTTTTATAATGAGCAGACGCTTTTATATGATCCACGATGTTTTGGCACAAGCATAAAGTATACCGTTTCATCAATTAAGTCTGTAACAACTTATAAAAATAATAGTTATTTTTGTTGGAATTAAATGATCACACATAAATACCTTCGTCTACTTCCTCTTTCTGTCTTTCAACCACATTTTTAATTCATAATCTAGGGGAAAGTCTCTATTGTAAAGCGTGTCACTTTAGGACACTGAACGGTTTCTTCAGTATAATATTTTCGTAACATAACAGGCCACTCAAAAACAAAATTTTTTTTTAAGAGCAGCCAGCGTTGAAATAACTTTTTCCTCAAAACAAGCATGTCTTATTTAACTTACCCAGCCATTTACAGTGCAAAATATTGAATATTTATTTATTGGGAGGTAATCTTTGTCAAAAATTGCATTAAAGTGCTAGCCACGCCAGCTGTGATAAGTGACTAATGGGTGGCTTTATTCAGTAAAGCTTTGACATTTGTGTAACTAATGGCTGGAGCTATGCAGTGAACTAGAATAAATATTATGCAGTAAATATCAAGGAAGTAATGTTAAAAAAAACAAGAAAACGGGGAAAAAGAGCCAATTTAGACTGAACCTGTTTGAGAATTCAGCTGTGAATTGAAAAATATTCCATGGATTTCTTTTATTCTAGTTCACTGCACAGATATATATGTTGTAAATCATTGTGCAAAATTTCAGTTCAAAGTATACGCTGAGAAATAAGTTATGAAAGTTTGCGTCGCAACATTTGGAGCAAATTGTTATTTTCAGAAAAACGTAAACAAAGATTTCCGAGCTTGTAAAAAGTGTCACAATCTTCGCATGCAGGCCTAAAATGCACCAGATTCATAGCTGGGCCCTTCTGCGGAAGCATTATAGTCTCCTTTTCTTCGGGTGGCTGCTCGTCTTTTCTTCCTGGCCTGTTTTGTCCCATCCGCTGACTTGCGTTTAGCATTCTGCATGCGCTGGTGATCCCTGGCGATGCAAGCTTTCGTCGTGTAGTACCCTGGTTCTATGCCAGCTTGCCTCAGGATATCTAGGGTGCTTACACTGCCATTATTAAAGTGTGCCACAGCATCATGCAAGGCAAACATTACTGTAGGCAAGCTTACGTAGACCTCTTTGGGTGCCTGCTGCCATATTAGACCATTGAAACACTCATTAGCATTTTGCGTCTTTCCATGCAGGCACTTCATTAGAAGTTCATCAGAGCACAGATCACTGTAGACAGTTTTAACTTTGTTGAGCACATCATCTGGAAGTCCTCCTTTGTGTACATATTTCCCTTGGCCGAGTGCTTCGACCCTTTGGTATCCGCACCAGCTTTTCGGTCCAAGTGGACACAGGCCATGTCTCGGCTGCTTGTCGGTAGAGCTGCAATGAAAAAGACTGGCAAGGGTAGCCTTTTTCATTGCAGAAAGGTTCCCCACATTAGCCCTTATGGCGATGCCATAGTAGTTTTGCAGGCGGTCAATGAGGGCATCAGTGAGCTTTCCCTTACCACCGAGTCCACGCACTGTCTTCTTCAGTTTTCTGAGGCGGCAGCCAACACGCTTCTGGACATGCCCAATGCATTCCAGTTTCTGCACACTGTCCTTTCCATACATGTCTTTCACAGCGGCATAGCTCTTGGAATCACCATCGCCGTAGTACTGCAGGTACTTCAAATCCCTTTTGCCTTTCGACCTTTCAAATATTCGGTATAGACCAACCGTCTCCATACTGCCAGCACTTCCTTCATGGTTTGCTTGACAGGAAGTGTGGTTTGCCTTCCATTCCTGGTACGAAGCACTATCTTGCCTCAACTTGCTTTTGGTTTTACAAGACTTACACGAGCTAGAAAGGGCCTCAACATCAATAACCTTTCCCGTGTCAACAGAAATCACAGACACACAACCGTTCAAAGATGAATGGCCACGCTTCTGCCACGTGCCATCACCTGAAACACCACACTCGGCACTCCCCACAACACGACGAACTTCCACAGCAGCATCAGTCATCGACTTCGACGCCACTTCTCTTGCCGCTGCAGAAAGCCGAGATGACAATTTGTCGTAGGCGGAGTGACGTGGAGGAGCAGGCATGTTCATCACTTTGGAAAAAGTTTTCGCACCAGCGTGCCCTTTTCCTAACTGGCGCATCGCGTAAACCAGACGTAAATTGTTCTCATTGGCACGACCCACCTTTCTCGACGTATGAAATGGGCGCTCGAACCCACAGTTGGTACACACGACCGCACAAGCCGAGCATATCCCTTGGTGAGAGCGTTCCTCGAGCTTCAGTGTTGTGTTCATGCATTCGGAACATGCCAGCGATGAAAACACTGAAGAAAGAATACCAATGTCCATTATCCTGTTCCCTTGGAGCGTAGAATTCTCTAGCGGAGCCTTGTACGCCTTGGTTATGTCCCCAAGCTTCTTCGCGGTCGCCGAAATACCGGCGTCTGTGTCAGTAGGCAGCCTCGTCGTCGTGTAGCGATTTCCAGCAAACTTGCGCTTCCTCGTCTTCTGTGTTCTGCACTTACCCATGCTGGTCGTAATATGGTCCAGGTGGCCTAAGGATACAGCCCTAGTAGCGTTGACACGTGGAACAAATGCAGAACGAAGCCTGACGTACCCTGACCAAGGCAAACAACAAAAATTCCGACGAGCATCGTGCGTCCCCTTGTGGCTGTTTTTAGAGATTAACGAACACTTTTAAACACAAAGTTGTATTTAATGACATCCTCTTATATAACAGTCACAATAAAATGCATAAAGTATTTTGAATAGCATTAATATAGACGAAACAACACTTACTTTTGAAAGCGATTTTTCGAAACCGAAACCACAGTTGGAAATGTGGTTTCGGTTTCGCTATAGGAGCATAGGGTATAGAAAACTTGCTGTAACTCGCAAACTAATGACGATAGGAGGATAATTTTTGTTGCAACATATATGTGAATGTTTGGGCGTGCAAAAAAAACAAAAACCTGAAAATTGATCTCGCGAAAAAAAAAAGACTTTTGAAGGTGGCCTACCACCTAAAGGGTACTCGAAAAAAAACTAACAAAATATATTAATTTTAATGTTAATACTGTTATCATTCCTATTGCTGCTTAGTGCCATAACGTGCGGTCTAAACCAACCGGCAAAACGGGTCCCCAAAAATCACTAAAACAAAACTCGTTTTTTTTTTATAGCTTTCGATTGCCGTTTTGAACTCCGGAGTAAAGCTCACCGGGCATTGAGCGTATGTGGAGAAAAGGAGGCTGTTGGATCATGCGTAACATATATTAATTTATAATAATTAAAATTCGCCAGCTTTGGAAAAAAGGAATGCCATTTTTTAATATTTGTTAAACTTATGCGGTATATTGCCCCGCAATAAATAATTGCGGGCGAGTGTTTTGTGTGGTTTACTCTTTAGGCGGCGAGAGCCTACCTGAAAACTGTATGAACTTGAAGAACAGGAAAAAGTTCGAAAACTTTATCATGTCTGCGTAAAACCGAAAAAGCAAAGCTGTGAGCCGAAAATCCGAAAGTTAATGCGGAACAACGCGGTGCCTGAAATTATCTTGGAAGCTTTTGTTGACCTTCGAAAACAGGGTAAAATGGTCAGTAGTATATCGAGGTTTCTTTCATCCACGAACATGCACGTTTTCTATCTTGTTGTCAAAGGTTGATAAAAGCTTCAAAAGTGTTTCAGGCACGGTTCGTGTTGGTGTTTCCACACGTTGCCTTCATGTTATTGTGCCCTTCTACGGCGAGCCACTCATGACCTTCAGAGCTGCACACTGTCACCGCTATAACTCGTGACCTATGTAAGAACTAGTCTTCTGTAAGGTAGCGAATTGGGCGGGTTGGTAAACGTTATACATGATGAAAAGCGCTCAAAGGACGGAGACGGAGTGAAGGCTACAAACACATTAGGACGAAGTTCTTCTCGCAATTAAAGTCTTATTAGTGAAAATAACAGAAAGAAAACAGCGTAGCTGACACTGATTACATCAAAAAACACCTACTCATCTATCAGGCACCTCATAATCTTCGAAGCTGAAACGGTTCACACACCGCAATTCATTTTAGCTCTCAAAAAACAAACCTCTTTATCTGACCGAGCTACCGACGGCGCACTGTCAAGCTGTCAATGAATTGTTGTCTTTTTTACGGTTGTCCGATGTTCTGATTTTATACTCGCGGCGTCATTAACATACAAAATGGGTGATTACTAATTTCTGAAAAATTAGTAAATATGCCTAATGAACTTCAAGAATATTACAAAAAAGAGGACAATATTTTTTAAATGAAGTGACGAATTCTAATTGTTTTAAATCACCACATCAGACGCACAATCCGCTAAGCTAAGAAAAAAAAATTGGTGAGCTTTTTTCTGCATCCGTTCGAAGGCCGGTGAGCTTTTCTCTGCATCAGCCGGTTTTTCGGAGAGCTTTTCTCAGGTGAGCTATTCTCCGGTGAGCTATTCTCCTTTGAGCTTTTCTCCGGTGAGCTTTTCTCCGCCGCCCGCCGATTTCGCCCGGAAGCGTGAGGGAGTGCATGCACGACAGAGTAGGGGCAGCGCGTCCCGGCGCGCTGCCCTATTCAGCCGGAGACGGAAAGAGGGAAGGGTAGAAATGCACATCACGGGCGGGAACGGGAGAAAAGACCCTTTGTGGGATTTTCGAGAGACTTCGAGCGTTTGACAGCAAAAGGAACCACTCCCTTTGTCCTTTCGTTGTGCTCCCTAAAAGCAATTTCCGCCCTATCCCACCCCGCCCACGGTTTGCGAGGAGGGCGATGAGGGTGGACCGCCTTTCCCTGATTGGCCTAAGGGCTCTCGGGCGCTCCCGGGCCAAACAAGTTGAGTATATTCAACTCTGGACCCGCAAAACGTCACGTTCACGTGACCGTTGACGTCACTCATCTGCCTCCGGATTTCCCCGGGAGCCGTTTTCGCCCATTTTGTGGGTTGGTTTGGACCGCCCCTAACTCTTAAGTCAAGCATTTTAAATAAAGAAATTACCAGTTATTTACTCATTTTCAATGAATTATGCTACACCCTAAGAAATAGGGGTGTACAGGTACTCCCTTGTCCCATATGTAACTCCCCAAAACTACATTTTGTCGTTCTGTTCACTGACGTCGAGCTGGCGATACCCACTTTTACAAGCGGCTTGATAGCTGTTGGATATAATAACGCACTAAATAGCAAATCTGCGTATAAAAGACTACAAAAAACAATTACTGAGGTTTTGCAGCACGGTTGAAAAAGCCTTGATTGTCTTAATTTAGCATTTAATGAGTGCATTAGCTATTTTAATAAGTTGTATCGCTCGACTATCAAGCCACTCGTAAAAGTTGGTATCGCCAGTTCAACGTCAGTGGACAGAACGACGAAATCTAGTTTTGGGGAGTTGCATCTGGGACAAGGGGAGCACCGTGTACACCCCTATTTCTCAGAGTGTAGAAAGGTTCGATTTCTCTAATTGTTTTATTAAATTTCATGCCTGACGACTATGTGAAGACGTGTTTAACGCAGCAGAGGCTGGTTGTACAGTACAACCAGCCCCTGTTGCGTTGCTCGATGACAGCGCAGTAGAGGTTGGTTGCACAATTTATCCACGGGGCGCGGTGCCGTCGGGGCCGAGATGCGCTCCGATTGCAAACCGAAACTTAAAAACCCGTCGAATTTGTGCGCTTTTTAAGAAAGACGTAAAATGCTGCGCGTGCATTCTATCGCTCTGCAATTTTGTTGACTTAATGTTTTTCGATGGTGCCGAGCAATTTTTTAATTGAAACCATGCCCTTAAACACAATATTAGAAAGTTAATTACGCAAAAATAATTAACAATCTAATTATTCTGGACTTTACTCATTTTCCTATATAGGCTCCTGGCCCAGGACCAAGACTACACAAGCCTTTTTTGTTGTGACGAGTAGTTTTCGCAATATCGAATTTGTCCACTTTTCGTGAAACACCCTGTATATTTGAATTCAAGAATTCAGATGGAAAACTAATATCGAACTCCCAGGGCAGCTCAATCAGTGGCAGTCTTAATAAAGGTCGCGCATATGAAACGTTAGGATACGACTGGACGCAATTTCCTTTGTGTACGAATGTTTAATGTATAGTACTTGCACGTTGGTAGCCGCCCATGTAGCCGGTATGCCGCTGGGTCCTCCATTGTTCACTTCGCCCTTATATTTTCAAGCACTCAACATCGTCGTCCATTTTAGCATTTGGAACGTAATTTCCACAGAGTATGCCGCTAGAATCAGGGCTCTCTCTTAACCGGAAGCGTCGCAAAATAAAAACAAAAACATAAATGCAGCCCGAAAAGAATAAGAAAATAAATTCGCGTCTTGTGCGAACATTTTCACCTCTATAATTAGTGGCTCCCCTGTAGGAGGGCGACACTGAGAGCCGAGGTTTTAAACTCCAAAGTTCAACAAACAAACAAAAAGGAATTACACAGCTGGAGTTCCAATGACGTACAGTGTTTGTAGGGCATAGCAGTGTTAATTCCCCGGTAGGCTAAATAACGCGTGTTTGTTTGTTTTATAGACGGAAGACATTTGAACGAATTAAGCCACAATTCAAATACATTGGGGGGGGGGCAACAAAGTTGCCGTAGTAGACAGTGCCAGGGCACGATTTTGACGTCATAATTAGCTATTTAATTCACTCGAGTATGCTTCCTATATTTTATATGTTAACTCTATTAAGTACGAGCCAATCAGATATATCTAGATTCTCTTAAAGAATGGGTCTGAGCAGTTGTTTGTTGTAAAGAACAAATCTGCTTCCAGATAGCGTGGAACTTTGTGTATCGATAGCAGCATACCCTATCCCTACTAAACTAAAAAGAAAGTACGCAAAAATCCCACCCCTAGGGTGCCACAAAACTGTCATCAAGATTAAAAGCATTAAGTAACAGAAGATGACGGTTCAAGTAGTCTGGTGCAGGTGCAACATGCTGAAGCTATACGAGACTGGGTTTTTTAATGGACACGTCTCAAACACAGCTGAACATTAATAGATAAAAGGGTTCCTAAATAAACAACACGCAACACAAGACAGAAAGGGCGACACGGAAACACTATTTCCGCCAGTCACACCTTCCGCTTACAAAGCCTCCACAAAGGGAACTCGTTCTCTAACCTTGCCCTTTATTGTACACAAGCTTCAATGCACCCAAAGAAAGATAATACATAGATGTCACCAGCTAACCTCCAAGTAATCGTGATCAAAGAGTCAACAAGTAATGACCTTGAGCCCACAACCTAAAACAATGTGAGTTTTTATTATCTTATTTTATAGGGTGTGTCTAAGCTTGATAGAGCACTCTTCATTCGACTGGATATTTTGGCCATCTCCGTAAAGATACATATTTTTGTTCCTAGACATAGGGCTCTTAAAGTCGATTAAATTATGATTTTAAATAGCACTGTGCATAGGTAGATGAAATATTGTTATGTTCATCTATCACGACCACAGTCATCACTTGGCAACCTCGCATGAGAGTGATGCCGAGATGTTTAAGGTCTCCTGATACATGATAGATTTTCCCATAGTGTCCTTTAGAACGACAGAAAAAGGGCACTTTAAGTGAAATTAATCTTGCTATTAACAGAAATATGATATGCAGCATATTGAGTGAAAGCTGAAATGTGATAAAGGACGGGGATATGCCAAAAAGTAGCCGTTAAGGTACTCAGACGTGAGGTGGTTTACGCAAAAATGAAAAAGTAATATATAGTGTGCAGAATATTTTTTGCTTGATTAAAGTATATTGCTTTTATTTTCACATTAAATTTTACTTTCATATTACAGATATTGCTATGCTTGTGCCAGACACGTTCTACTATTGTGTTTCTTTCTGTGTGTATGTATTATTTTTGTTTAAACGAGCAAGGTTGTGCCTGAAAACTATAGTATACTTTGCTTCATTTGTTGATTTACCTCTAATTGTAACGTAGTAATATATTTATGGCCTTCAAAATATGGCAAAAATGGCATCGCCACTTATGTCAAAATACCTGTTGTTTTGTTAGTTTCGTAACACATATACCAAAATCTAGAAGACATATTCCAACCACACTCCGGTCAAGGTAAGTCCAATTATAATTGTTTCATGCAGATTTTATCAAACGCACATTCAAACACTCCATACAAACTATGCAGCCCAAGTGACCTAATGAACGCTTACGTTGAAAGTTTTCATAGGTGTGCTTGTACGCAATTGGGATAAAAAAGCACAATCCAGTTTGTCTTCTAAGAGTGAACATATCATTTTGTGCAAACTATTTATTCTGATTTAATTTTCTTACGAATTAAGGTTACTGCAGGGACCAGCTCGGAAAGTACGACATGCTTCTGCATATTCTCGCCGCCGTCAACTTTGTGGTTGCGTGTATCTGGACATTGAGGCTTCTGATGCGACGGCAACGAAAAACCAAGGAAGTAGATACAGCGCTTCATGGACAACCAAATCGCAACGCGGGCGAACAATTAGCGGCAGGAGGGCTACGCAGCATTTCATGACATCAGGCATCGAAAGCCCAGGATAGATTTTCCAATGAAGCATCTTATTCAAAAGAGACTGAAGAAAAACTCTACCAAGGACGTGTGAGTGTGTGACGCCATCTTCAAGCGACAGTCCGCATGAATACTAGTTTGGCAGTGCATTTTCTCGAACGGGCTTCAATCCGACGACGTTTCAAACAAGCCAGCCCAGTTCTCAACCTCCAGTCGTCCTCAGGAATCCAAGACGTCAAAATGACCAAGAGTGAGCCACGGGTTATGCGTTTCTATTGTATCCTTATGTTGTTCATGATCCTTATAGGTGTTAATAAAATCAGGTTAGACACCTCTTTACGTCGGAAAGATGTTCACCGAATGTTGGACGTTGGAGACCAGAAGATAAGTACGCTGTTCTACTCAGCGAAAACATGGCATCAGCGCCTTTCTCATTTTGTTGGGCAGAGTATTACCAATCACTAACGTTTATCAGCTGAGTTGATGCCCATGATTTCTATTTTTCACCACACAAGTTAAATTTCAGTTGTGAAAAATAAAAACTGAACACAAAATGACAATAGCATCTTTTTGCTAACTTATGCACTTATTTTCTGCTATGCGCACTCAAATATAACAATCGCTCCTAACTTTGTACACTTCAAAATGAATTTCTTAAATGCGCATAATTTTGAAAATCAATTTAAAAAAAATGCCATCTTAGATTTTTTAACTCTTCCAAATTAACGCCAACAATATCTACTAACAGGATGTGCAAAAACATGTTGCATTATTTGTGTGTCTTTAAAGTTACAAAGCATGAAATCTGGCCAAATGGAGGCTACCGCGGTTGCCATGAATGAGCCCTGTGCGTACCCCTAGTTGACAATTTCATTATTTTTACACAGCGTGTAACTTCTCCCGGGTGGTCAGATTGACAGCACAGAGGTGGAGCGTAGTTTTGAAGTGATAATTCTTAATACGTCTTATTTTGTCCTTTTTATTTGTACAAGAGTCACAAAGATGTGCAGGGGCTGGAGCAATCGCGAGACGCTAGCCTGTCGCACGCTTCGCAGGGCCCGTTTTCAATAGCCGGCGTGTAGCGTCTCTGCGCACGCCACGTAGGGGAAACGATCGGTGCGGCTCCGATAACATACGTTTAGGTAACACGATATAGGGCTCTAAAAGTTCTAACACTGTATAGATTATAGAGGATAGGGCGCCGTACAACGGGGGCACCTTCGCGCGGGCCTCGGCCGTGGTGGGCCGCGCACCGCACACCGTGAAGAGAAGAAAAAAGAAAAAAAAAAGACGAAAGAAGAAGAAAGCCTTCTGTTTGTTTGAGACTTTTTATGGTGCCTTTTCATCACATTTTTGTGTTAGACTCATTGTAGCCGCTTGGCACTAGACTGCCAGCAGGCCTGGGTGGAATCGAGCCTTTAGTGTCCGAGTGGCTTCTTTGTAGACGCCATCCTCTTGCTACCAGCAATTTGTGTCGCAGTGGGTTGACGCATGTATACACTGTCAGCAGTGCCAGGATTGCATTCCAGGCACGGGATGGACGGAATCCCAGGCTGTTGTTTTCATTTCAACTGAACTCCTGAAAGTCAGCCCTCGCGAATCAATGCCACATTCGGTAATTTGGTGCTGAGGACGTCCACCATATCTGACGCACATGTGATAACTGATGTAGCTGGCCCTCAAAGGTCGTAAACAGTTGCATCATGGTGCTTGACGAGGCCTCCAATCCCATCGCAGGCGTTCTTGCCTCCCAGTAGCGGAAACTAGCCACTTGGCCGACAGGTACTCGGTCTTAGCGAGCTCATGGAGTTGGTACCTATTCTTGAAGTAGCTTGCTCCTCCGTCACTGAGCTACATAAAATGTGCGTAGAAAGGAGCAACGTCCTCAAGCCACTCGTGAATTTTCCCAAGGCCGTAGCATGCGCGGGCGGAATCGTGGCTGGTGTCATCACTGATCAGAGCGCAGCTACAAGCCCCTTTTTTAGTTGTCACTACGCATGTGAATATCTTCTATAATACATGGCAACCGAAGAAGGTGTGCCCTCTAACGGTTTCGCCTCTCCTCCTTTTCCACCAAGCAACGCACCGCTTTTTGTGACGTGATCCTCTGGGTGACCAATTAATAAAAAAAACGAAAGATGCAGCTACACTAACTAAAACGTGGACGGGAAGGAAAATACGACGTTTCGGGCGAACGCCCTTCTTCAAGTGATAGATACGACCCTTTCCTTCAAGGAAAGGGTCATATACGTCACAAGAAAAGAGGGCTATGCATTTGTTACTCACCGATTTTTTGTTTCTTACACGAAGAAGGGCGTTCGCCCGAAACTTCGTGTATTCGTTCCCATCCACGTCCTTTTTATTGTAGCACAATAATATATCTTTTGTGATTACGTGTCCAAGCTCATTGTTCTCGGCAGCCCCATTATCCAGTGCACGGTTATCACGCCGAGATAAACATCTGCCATCGGGGCCACTTCGGTTGATTCCTTTGCTTGGCGTACACAGATACGCTACACGCCGACTACTGAAAACGTACCCTGCGAAGCGTGCGACAGGCTAGCGTCTCTCGATTGCTGCGGCTCATGCGTATTTTTTTTTAAATCTTGTGCAAAGAAAAAATAACTTGCTAGAAATTATCACTTAAAAACTATCGCCCACCCCTGCGCTGTCAATCTGACCACCCCGAAGCACTTTTACGGGCTGTAAAAATTATGAACTTGTCAACTACGGCTATATATAAGACACAGAAACAATGCAACATATTTTTGCACATCATGTTCGTAGATATCATTGGCGTTAGTTTGGAAAAGTTAAAAAAATCGAAGATGGCATTTTTTTTAAAATTGATTTGCAAAAGTATGCGATTTAGTAAAATGCCTTCATTTGAGTGTTTCTCATGAACTTTTTCCATTAACCAGGACAACAATATTTATAGCCAAATGGAGGACAACACGCTGGCAAAGTTTGAAAATCCTAACTTGAGTAAATGCGGAGGAAAAAAAATAGAACTTAGGCAGTATTGCGCAATGTGCCGTCTATGCGATTTTTTATTTCAAAATAACGACGTCGATATGTCGTGAAAAATAATTTGGGTCAACCATCCCCATACTTACCTTGTCAGTAAATATTTCCGGGCCAGTAGCCACAACACAATTAGGGGAGAGCTGCCTGAAATGCAAATTTTGCGAAATCCACAGACAACGCTTCAGATTGAGCAGGTGTTTCTGACTTTTTTTTTTCTTGAGGCAACTTTGGTTTTTTCTAAAACAAGGACCGGTTCCGTTTTTCTGTGCATTGAGGCAGCAAGATGCATTTTTCTGGTCAAAATTAAAAACTGTCACCGGACACGGTCGGCCGTTCTTATCTGAAGACAGAGTCGTCCTAGAGAAAACTGCCGCGGCATAACATAACACAACTGCGTGCACATTTGACGCACAAATATCGAGCTAGGTGGCCTCTTTACGTTTTATTTATGTGGAATACGCGTGCAACATCACATTTTAATGCGTTCTTTTAGCAAATAGAAAAATTGGACCCTTTACGTAACATATTTTCTACCTTTACTTTTTCCAGTACAAAAGAGGGATCTTAGTAGTCGAGGAGAAATCAAACTAAGGAACGACTATAGAGACACAACAAGGAATGTAGAAACGAAAACTGGTGGTCAGTCAAGTGCAAAACAAGCACCCAGGAGATTTTATTCACATTGCGCGGTCGCAGTCTAGTATTGCAATTATGAAATTCAGCTAAATTTGGAAAATAGACGCAAGTGGAAACGTTCTCGAGCACCCCGATTGAAAGAACGCATGTTGTTCCTGTCCTCACTCAGAATACTGTAGCAGGACTTCGTCCTTCCCCCACAACCCCAACACAGTGAAGACGATAACGAGTTAATGTTTCAAAGGCCCGCGCATAGAACGATAACATCATGTCCCTTGATTGCAGATTAGCACAGTCTTCAGGCACGGGACCGCCCAAGTTGAAGCACTGGAGGTGGTCACAAACTGGAGTCGATAAGACTGTTAGCCGAGCCGACCAAGTCTTGCGCTAGAACGTATAAATAGCAGATTGGTTAAAAAGTGAGTCAATAATTCTGTTCAATGCAGGGCACCAAGTGGCAGCTAGTTGCGAGCTTTCATGAAGATTTCAAAACTAGGCAATGATAGGGTCGTACTTCGTCCCTCGAACACATGCGCATCTGGGAGCAACCTGTTTATATTAGAAGCTATACGTATATTCAATGTGTGGTCCACACCAACCTGAAGTACACAAAGTGACTCTCAATTGATCGCGGAAATCGCACGATTCTGATAAAGTGAAAATGTACCTAACTTTCGGCAGAAATCATAACTAAATGGGGACGTCATACAAAAAGTGCTTACTTCTTGATTATGGTTCTTCTCTTCGGGAAGGCCAGCCGACTGACATATCGCAACTGAAAAGTCTAGGCTTTCTCAACCAATAACGACCACGACCACAACAGAGCGATCGAGCGCGAACAGCCGTCACCGCCGCACGGACCACAAGATATCTGCGAATCCTCGGGGGAAGTCACTCACCGCGAACACGCACCTACCGTATTCCTCTAGCCCCTCGGGGCGACTGCCGCGGCCGCTCTGGCCGCCCCGGCGACCCCAGCCGCCCCGCGGCCCGCCGCACGACATTACGCACTCATTCGCGTCGGAGGGAGAGCGCATTTTCACGCCGTTGACGGCCGCGCCATCTGGATTCTTGAAAAGTTCCTATCGGAGATGAAAATCGAGGAGCGCCCCTCTTAAGGCGCTAGGGTCGTTAGACTAGGTATTACGCCAAGACTAGATAAGGTGAAGGGTCCCCATTCTTCTGATGTAATTCACCACTGTCAAGTGAGTCGAGGATGGCCAGTGCTCTGCCGAGCCCTTGTGCCGGACCGACCCGTCTAGAGTCCTCAGTCTGTCCTCCTGTTGGAGGGCCTCGAGCGCTTGCTTTTGTGGCTGAGGGAAGTCTAGAGATCTCAAGGGCTTGGTAGATGCGCACACAACGGAACGTTTTATGCAAAAAAATAGCTGCCCTGCGTATACTTCAGGAGGAGTGAGTGTAAATGGCGGACTCGGTTGCAGTTTACAAGGTGTGCCGGATAGGAGGACAAAGCAAGTAGCACAGTCAGGAGACGAGATGGGAACTGTCAAAAGAAGGCCAGGCCTGCTGTTTATGAGATCTCCATCGGTGCCGCAAATCCTAACCAAACTTCATGTTCCCTCTGCTTTGGTGGCATCGGCCATCATAGCGCCCGTGATCTTTCATGTGGTCCCGTCGATGGTACCACAACAGAACAGCAAATGACAAAACAGCACGCGACAAAACAGCTTGTCAAAACAAGACGCGTCAAGACAGCCACGCGTCAAAACAGCACGCGTCAAAACAGCACGGCCTCAAAACAGCAGAGCGACGGAAGCGCGCCAGAACAGCACCCAACAAAA
The DNA here is from genome assembly GCA_037355805.1 of Ixodes ricinus. Classification (NCBI taxonomy): domain Eukaryota; kingdom Metazoa; phylum Arthropoda; class Arachnida; order Ixodida; family Ixodidae; genus Ixodes; species Ixodes ricinus. Next base: position 17,548 of record JAZHYW010014584.1, read on the forward strand.
CTGCACAGCAACAAAACAGCAGGCACGTAGATTCATGCTGTGCTTTTCGCTGTAGGAAACATCGTCAGTAGCACGCGCCCAAATTAAGCACTTGCTGCTAACGTTTTGTACAGAACATGTCCACTGCCGTTACACTTTATTGTCTACCGTTATCTGACTTTATATTATTAACTGCGCCGTTATATTTTATTACCTACTTATACACTCTCAACAAAAGGATAATCGTAGGGTACCGAGATTTGGGGTAGTAAGAAGCCGTCACAGATATCGCTACCCCCACTTAGTTATACTAACGACACCATGTGTAGTTACACGGCACGCAATCAACAGGTAGTCACGGCGAGCACCCCCAAAAGAAACATGGCGGCTGGCAAGCGACAGTGGAGCAATACGAGTAAGGCCTATCGAGCTGGACTGCTTTTTGCTAAAATACGATTCTCAAGTGCGTACGCCCGTTCGCTGCCTTCCGTGCGTGCTAAATCACTCCAAAACGCGCCTCGAAGCACCGGCACCGCACCTATTACGGGTAGGGGCGACGGTGTGTGAGGGGAGGGGAGGGGGGCATTCGAGGGAGTTTGTCTGCGACTGCTTTCGCGCGGCCGGCTGCATTTACTTCGCGGCCAGAAAACATTCAAAGAAGGAATCGTATAGCGACAAATGGAATGATGTCTTTATTGAACAAAGCATCTGCTTGCTGTGCTTGCCGCAAGTAATCCGGCGTTTTCGGCTGACAATGGCGAGGCGAAGCATCACCGATTCAAGCGGCGTAGGTTCCGATCGCTCAACGCTCCTGCTCACCGGTTAGCATTCGTTATCCACTTTCAAGTCTCTGGTAATCCTCACCGCGTCTGTGCACGCACTTGGCGCTATTCACCGCACGGAACACCCATTCAACTGGCTCTGGGACTGATCCCACTGGGACGAGAGGCCGAGAACCGAACCCTCCGTAGGCTGCTCCGTGGAGCCATGGAACGCCTCCATGTTTTCCACTCAAATGAGTAGACACATAAACGCGCGACTCCTTGAATTGGCCGGCGACACGCGTCACCTAACGAACAGCGCTTAAACTAAAAAAAAAAGAAACCAACTGTTTTTTTTAGCGCCTCGCCAGATATCCATGCATGCACAAACCACACCACGCTTTACACATGCGCGACATACAGACACCATAGCATTTTATACATGTACGCGTTCACAAACAGCACAGGGTACAGCATGAGATATGGACACTCTACATTTCTACACACATTACTAGTCGACACCACCAGCTTATATACTGCTGTATTTTCTGTGACCGATTAGGATGGTGACCACTGTCATATTTTGCATAAATACGAAAAGACTGTGCAAGATTTACCCGTATATAATATTTTCCTCTACTGCCCTCAGGAAAGGGCTCGTATCTCTAATGTAATCCATTGCAAAAGTGAACTGCAGGTTATAAATAAATTTGAATAGTCGCTACACGCCACGTTTTGATCAGTTTCGTTTTCTCGCTAGCCTACACTTCAAGTATACAGAAACCTGTTTAATTAATTGTATTAATTATCGAAACCAATTTCTGCAATCACAGCTTTCTGAACACGCTGATGCATTTTCTTTTCTCTTTTTACATATCCGAATGACTTCAGCGGCGGTTGAGTAAAAGTTGAGCACACTGAGCACGCGCACGTGATTCTAGCGAAGCCTATACGCTCCTCCGGCAGTCGCGTCGGTCCTTCACACGACGCTTTGCTAGTGGTGACATCTAGCCATTTTTACGCCCAATCGTTTTGCTATGCATATTGAAGTACGCGCAATCCGGTGCAATCAGCTCGAGCGCGTAGTTTGACTAATGCAGGACGCCATTTAGCGCAAGTCTCGCACCGAGTGCGCAGAGCGTCACGCGCTGAACATTCAGTGCAACAATGGATGTCTTCACCCTGAGACAGACAGACTCTGACATGCCGTCTCTGCGACTAACGGCGAACACCCGGAGGTTCCAACTCCGGTCAGAAATGCATGGGGAACGTGACAAAATCGTTGTTTCTTCAATGTTGTGGAGATGTACAGAACGACAATAGTTTTTGGCATAATAAAGGAACATTTTAGAATCATTTGCGCTGAGTTGTGTGCCAAGTAAGGACGTAATATGTTTTAAAAATTGCACGAGCGGCATCATGCAGCAGACGACGCGGCGACGTCACAGCGTCCACGTGACCCGCTCCGGCCAACCCAAAGAGCCCATCTCCGCTGCGTGCAAAAATCGTCTGCTTCAAACGCCATTGCCATGGAAATTGCTTTCTCAAAATTTCCACACGCATCCGATATTATTAAAACTTTGATAAAGTGTTTAGTGCTTTACCAACTTCACGACAGACTAGTTTTGAAAAGTGTGAACTCGCCGTTAATTTTTAATTAGCCGTGTTGCGTCGATCTTCATGTATTCTCCCATAGGGCGGGCCGCCTCCTGGAACCCTGAGTACCACGTGACCCGGACCGAGCTGCTCTGTCGGCCATGTTGTCGGCAAAACACGCGGATCACAGCGCTTGCGCTACGATGCTCCGTAGGAGCTATGACAGTTCGCCAATAGACTTATTGCATGTCTTACCCAAGCATCAAGGACACTGCAGGGATTGGTGTTTCACGTCGCACGTCACGAGACTGGAACCTTCAGTAGTCAGGTTAGCTTGTCAACGCAAAATACTACTTACTGTAGCAAATCGCACCCGTTGCAGTCGTCCTGCGTTATTCTTTACAATGCTCACCTAGTAACGGCTGGCTTGCGCTGAACACCAGTCTGATTCTCACGATACGGGAGACAACTGGTATCAATCGTGATCGAAACCGATGGCTACAGCTCGAGCTCCGCTGAGCTTTCAGCGTTCTGCCGAATCGCTCAGTGAGGTGAGACATGCTCAGCACATGGCTCGTCGGACTCTAGTCGAAGTCTCCGATCCGCCGGTCCTCCCCGAAGCGTTGTTTCAGTTTTCTTCTTTTCGCTACAATTGTTTCTGCTCAGCTCAGCCTTCCAACCACGTCGGACGGTCTGTCGCCGGGGCGCGGTTGGTTAGCGCTCGCGCCGCTGCGTGTGCCGTCTCGTTGTGGTTGTCATTGCGTTCCGACGCGTCGCCCGCGTGCGCCGGGAACCACTTGATTCTCACTTTTCTGTCTTGCAGTTTGACCGCTCGCAATACTGGCTCGGTCTCCCGGCAGATTTGGCCTTTGGTGAACTTTCGCACCGCCTGTCTCGAGTCACTCAGCACCGTGTGGCAGTCTGCGTCGGCGATGGCCAGGGCGATGGCCATCTCCTCCGCTTGTTCCGCTCCAGCGCTTCTCACGCTCGCTGCCGTCCTCGTGGTGCCGGTCGACGCCTCGATGACAACCGCTGCGAAGGCGTTCCGTTGACATTCGGCGGCGTCCACGTACCGCGCGTGCTCGTCGTTGGCATGCAGGTCGATGAGAGCCTTCGCCCTCGCTTTTTGTTTGAAGCATTTTTTTTATCGAGTATGCTCGATGAAATGTGCCAAATGAGCCAGTGAAGGCGAGTCATATATCCCGAGACAGAGAAATACTGAAATACACGGACATGATCCCATATATCTGTGTACGTTCGTCCTGTCCAGCCTCAGTCGTGGTGTTCAATACTTCATACTTCACTGCACTTGAAAGCAAAAAAATTGGGTATGACAGGCGTGCAAGTTCGGCGGAACCGAGGAGGCCATTTGCAACTGATCTGCACGCAGAACTGACCGATCACACTTTTAATGAGAGCACGCTCTTTACTGAACCGCACAATAAAAGACGACAAGAGTATCTCGTCCGGAGAACATTCAAGTCAACTCACGCCTGTGCGTAGCTTCCTGTGCATTTCTATAGATTTGGTTAAATTTCTCGAGCACGACGCCAGCTGCCAGCTGTTTACTGCTGTACATGGTAAAACCCGCGACGGAAGCAAAAAGGACAACCGCGATACTTTTTATCTGCCTCGGGTTTTAGTAGGTGCCTACCAAGGTTGCCTGTACTCTTTGGCAATGTTTGTTTTCTGCCAGTTTAGGCGAACTGAGCCACACGCCTGTTTCGACCGGTTCAAATTTGAATAAATGGTAACCGACGCACAAAGAAAAGAAGTTTCAAGTACTTTTTGAGATTTTTGAAGTGGCTTTTACTATTGAACAACGGCATGCACTTGAATGTTCAATTCAAGAGTTTATAAAACGTGACTACCCCATGCTTGTCACCTGCCAACAGGGTGGTAACGCTCAATGGCTCGAGCCCAGTGGGTCGTTAAGTAAGCTTGTGGGGTCGTTACAGCCGTCAAAACGCATGATGACGAGGGGGGTGCTCACGTTTTCTTAGAGTGTAGGGGTTTGTGCATGTTCAGTAATATCGAACCTTTCGACCGCAAACAACTGAAGCTAAACTTCTTGCCGTCGTTCTAATGCGGCACCCTAATTACTGGGGCTGGGCAATTGATCGATTAACCTTCCGATTAATCGATTAAGGCTTTAATCGCGATCAAATTTTTTAACCGGTTATTCGGTTTTTAATCGGTACTCAAAAAGAAGTCAACTGGACGCACGCATGGCTCTATCCTGGATGACCTGCCCGAACTAGGGGTTACTGATGCCCCGCTCCGCTACCCCTCCCCCCTAAGAAAAACGCTGCGTGGAGTGTATCCGCTCGTTCTGTCGCGAGCGGTTTTCCGTTCACAGCCAGGTGCTATGAGCAAGGTTCAATTCTCGCGCTTCGAAGCGTCACGTGTTCGAGGATATACATTACAGTTCTGCCGAGGCTAGACGAACAAGCCGGGCCCGCAATTGATCCCCGCGCAACCGCGAAACTTCACGGGTTGAGGATCTACTACACATCTTGCCCAAGCAAGACAAACAAGCAGAAAAACAAGCTGAAGAAGCTAACAACGCCGTGGTTACTTGTTCCAGTATTCGGCCCGTAAAAGTGGACGAGTTCATGAGTATGAAAGGCAATTTCGCTGGAAAGTTTGGGCTTAAAGTCAGCTCCAGCGGTGAAGTTTTAGAGCGCAGCTCTTAGGCGCCCGTTTCCGGCTTGAGCGGCGTCGCCGTCGGCGTCGCCGTTGGCGTTGCCGTCGCCGTCGGCGTCGGCGTAACCGCGCGGTGCATGATGGGTAATTTTCCCCGCTAAATTTAGCGGAAAAATTTCCCCGCTAAATCTAGCGGGAAATTTTCCCCGCTAAATCTGGCGGAAAAATTTCCCCGCTAAATTTAGCGGAAAACTTTCCCCGCTAAATCTAGCGGAAAATTTCCCGCCTAAATTTAGCGGAAAACTTTCCCCGCTAAATCTAGCGGAAAATTTTCTCCGCTAAATCTAGCGGAAAATTTTCCCCGCTAAATCTAGCGGAAAATTTTCCCCGCTAAATTTAGCGGAAAATTTTCCCTGCTAGATTTAGCGGGGAAACTCCCCCCTCCTCGAGGTCACGTGACCCCCAAGCCACGTGACCCCCCCCCGTGCCTTCCCTCCTCAAGAGCTGCGCTCTACCTGGCGTTACAGGGAGTTGTAAACGGCTTTCATTTTTTTAACTCGAAGGAAGTCCACTGCACTGATCTACACTAGAGGGGGCTGGATGGCGCATTGAGCAAACAGGTATGAAGCCGCCGGAAGTAAGCCGCTTGTCCCGGAAGTGGAGCGCTTGGCAGGCTATGTAACCCTTCCGAGTGCTGGTTCGAAAAGCGTCGAGGGCGCCGAATTTTCGTGTTCCCTCAAGAGAGCCTGGTTGTGCGCAGTAAGAGCGCATGCAGACCCAAGAAGTATCATGGGAAGCCATTCAAAGTAAATATTTTGAGATTCTAGTTTATCAAGTGTGAATATGTCCCAAGTTCAAACGCCTCATTCTCGGGATTTAATTCAGAACGGGAGTATTAAAACCCAATCAAGGACACAAAAAAACATGGTCCAAAATATCGACTGAATGCATTAGGAAGCCCAGCGCACTCCCAACTTCCGGGACAAGCATTGAACTTCCGGTGGCTTCACTTGCTGCCAGGCTCGGAAAGCAGCTAAGCGCCATCCAGCCCCCCCATAGTAAAGATCAGGTGGTCCACTGCATCATCTGCAAAAAGCCATTTCGTACAGTGGAAGCGTAAGTTCAGCTTCAGTATCGTATTACCTACTGGCGAAGCACTCGCGTACGCCGCTGCAGCAAGAACCATCCGCCAAAACGCAGACAACAATCAACGCCTCCTCATCGAGGCCCCTTTCTCTGAAAAAGAAGAAATCATCGCCCAAGCCCTCACTTCTTGTCTTCCTGTCGGAGAATGTGGACAAACTTTTTTGTCTTCGGAGCTGGAGCAAAAATAGGTGTCTTTGAATCGTTGAACTAAATATATGTATCCTCAATTCTAAATGTCCTTTGCGCCGTGTAACAGAGAGTAAAATAAGTTTTCAAAGGCAAGACGAGTTGATGCATTATTTTTAATATATTATTTATAAAAATCAACGCAACCGATGAATCGATTAATTAATCGATTAAAAGGTGGCGATTAATCGGGTTAAAAGTTTTAATCGACGCCCAGCCCTACTAATTACCCAAAGGAAAAATGAAGATCACAATTGACGAGTTTAGTTGAACTGCTAAAAAAACAGTTTATTTGCCATCCACTCTTGTTTCAGATGTAGCTTACATGCAGTAAGAAAAGCAAGAGCTTTTCTCTGCATGTAAACCATATCTGATGCTGTGTGTCATACTGGGACAGGGCGTTCCTATCTTCGAGGTTCTCGCTTACGGCTTTCAACCCAATAAAGTGCAACCTCGTTGGCCGTCGATTTACTCATGAAAGGTGGAGCTTCGGTCTTCAAGACCTCGAGGAGCCGATACGGGTCAGGATATTGAAACTCGAGCGAAGACTGAATTCGGATGATGCCCGGTGGGCAAGGGAGGAATTTAAGTAATTATACGTGAAACGTTTAAACACAAAATGGACAAACAGAACCCGAAAGCTGACATTCAAATACCTGCACAATAGTGGTGGTGCTGAGCAGGCCAGAGGCCAGATTCACGAAGCGAACTTACGAACAAAAAAGTACTTACGACAAAACCTGAGAACAAATCCGTATTCACGAAATGAAATGTTCGTAACTTTTGCGTAGGTTTACGAACAAATCCTACGACAGCTTCGAAGCTGTCTTACGCACTTCTTACGATCAAATCAGCATGGCCGAAAGCGTCGCTCAGTTACTTGGCTGCGACGAACAACGGACGTTTATTTTCTACGTGCTCTTCTCACGCGTCCCGACTTCAAGCAGGAAGAGGAAAGTAAAAAGTACTTAAAACAGACCACGACGAACAATAACGCTGGATCCACAAACACCTGGGAAAAGCTCCGACGACCACGATTCCACCGACTCCGACCTAGCGAGCTCTGCAGATAGGCCTAGCAGGCACTCCGATTCGGGGCAGCGGTGCTCGGACGGTCCTTGGCCAAGACAGTCTGCTCACGACCGGCTGGCGTGCTGAATGGAATATGCCCGCGCGACCCTTGTGAACCCTTCCCGTATTATAGTTTAATCGCTGACCTCAATTTTAAATTAAGAGGTCAATCTCTTCCTCTTGTCATTTCCTTGTTTTCCGAGGCAGCGGTGACGAACGCTGTCGTTGAAAAGGGACTCTCATCGATTCTATCTCCTTGTTTTGTGTGATATAGAGCTCAAAGAAATGCCGCATGGATTACCTTCGCAACACGGTATGTACACTTTGTTATTAGTATGTCATTTTTATTCCTACACGACTGCACCTCACTGTCGATCGCTATAACAGTTCGTGGGTCGCAATACCGGTCCAACCTTTCTTTTCCGAGTGTCACGTCAGTATCGAGTTGCAATCGCAAAGGATAGGTCCCGAAGCGCTTACCAATTCGCGGGCCAACAGCGCGAATCCAGCACTTCGATCAAACGCGCGCGTCCGCTCCGAGTGTGAACAGGTATTGCGTGGCTCTTGCTGACACTCTCGGAGTTCAAACGTATATTTTTTAACGTCGGCTCGCTCTGCATCTACGAGGCCGCGAAAAACGCCGCGGTAATTCGTTTCCGTCTACGTCGCTTTGCAAACGACTGACACGAGCCGTCTTTTACCAAGGATGACAGTTGTGTTGACTTCGTAGCGATCGAGTTCGTGGCAGTCAACGGAGGCAATTACGCATCCCGGCCTCGGCATTCGGTCGTGTTTAAATCGTGTTAGCGTCCACATATCACTGCACTGACACGAACCCCAGACAAGCGGTGGCAGAAAGGCCGCCTGTGTTTGTTTTTAAAAATCCACGTGCTCCGAACGGCTTCGAACCATGCCGAGCATTCCGATTGGTTGTTCGTGCTGCCAAAGACGCCGTCGCCATAGCAACAGCACCGGTATGTTCTAGCTTTTCCGTACGAGAACGTCGCTTTCCTCCTCTCACTTAAGAACGCGTTTGTGAATAGAATACCGATTTCTCCTCTTCTTACGATGTTCTTAACTTACGAACTTCTTAGCTAAGTTATCGTAAACTAAGAAGCTCTTTGTGAATCCGGCCTCAGTTCAGTAAAAAAGAAAGTGAAAAAGGCGGGAACAATAATAGGGTAAGGAAGATTGCAAGAAAAATAAGCTTTAATATCGTACAGATCACAAAAACAGAACATAAAAATGAAAAAGGTTTACAAATCTCTGGAATGCAAAACTAGAGCGCAGCTCTTGAGGAGGAGGAGGAGAGGGTACGGAGGGGAGGGTATGCCCTCCTCATCCGCCGCATCTTCTCCTCCTCCCTCCTCTCCTCTTTTCCTCCAATTCGGTGTCGCTGCTAAATTTAGTGAGGAAAATGACGCCACATGACTTGGTGTCACGTCACCTATGAAGAAATTAAGTCTCTCCGCTAGATTTACCTGGAAAATGGACGTCACGTGACCTCAACACCAATTCAATTCCCGCCAATTTAGCACTGAATTGAATTGGTGTTGAGGTCGCGGCGTAAATTTTCCCGTTTAGTTAAGCGGAGAAACTGATTTCGTCCGTTAAATCTAGTGGATAAACTAAATTTCCACGCTAAATTTAGCGTGGAATTGAATTGGTGTTGAGGTCACGTGACATCCATTTTCAAGCCAAATTTACTGCGGTTACGTCGACGCCGATGCTGTGAAAGACGGAAACGGTCGCCTAAAAGCTGCGCTCTAAAAAAGGTGTTTGATAATTCACGTGGAAGTTCTTTGCTGTTCGTGGCAAGAACGGGAGTGCTAAGTCCAGAGACGTATAGGGCTACATTTCAAGAGAAAGACACGCATTCCTTTTGTGAAAGTGAGACGCTCGAACGTTTGGTTTTGAAGCACAGGTGGCTTCGGCCTCCCCTCCGATATGCCGGTGGAGCTGGGTTTTGGTGGCGAAAGTCGAAGAATGAAGGAGGAACAGATTCCAGTCACAAAAGGAAGGCTAGAAAATTCGTGGAAATTATTCAGAGAAAATTGAATGAAGTAGGACTAACTAGCACTGCTGGGGACAAGTGGGGCAGGAAAATCTGAACTCCCTGCCGCGTGGCTCCGGCCCAAACCAACACAACCTAGAGCGAAGGCTGCAGCGCTCGGAGTTGTGACGTCACAGATTCACGACGAGTGGGCCGACCTGAGAGGAAGGCTTCTCCGCAACACATGCTCTCTTCTTTTTTTCTTATATGTGTTTTCCCGAGGACGCCAAGCGGCGCATGCTCTGGGCTTTTTTGTTTTTGTTTTTAGCTTTCTCCGCGCCCAGGGCTCTCCCGGGGCAGTTGCGCAGTGACAATTTTTGCATCCTTTGCGCACGGCGGCTTGCACAATCCTCGCGGCGGGAGTACGCGAACTGCTCTAACCGTCTCTTTTGTCTTTTGTGTTTGGTGTGTTTGGCGGTTAACGCGTGTTTGTGTGCTTGGCGGTTAACGCGTTGTGGTTGTCAAGTTACGGGCGGCTTTCGGGCTAGCCATGCCTCATAAATGCTGTGTCCCTGGGTGCCATGGGAATTATGAAACGTCGTCGAAGAAAGTGTCTGTGTTTAGTTCCCCAAGGATGAAGAACTGCGAAAAGTATGGGTGCGGGCGATTCCTCGAAAAAAAAAAACTTGGTTCTATCGACGCATACCAGGGTGAGACCTCTCATATCTTTTCACTTTTTTTTAATTATTGAATTTATTTTGTTGAATTTTACACTAAGTGGCAGCGAAGGCGACAAGCACAAGCTACCTCTCGCTTTTAATTTTAGAAACGTATCTTTGTAGCGCAAGCTCCCGTTTTTAAAACCACGGTCAGGAGCATAGCCTTCTCTCTATGTTCCCCTCTTGTTCCTACATCTGTGGCGCACATTTTTAAAGAAATCAATGAAGTCGTCGAGCTCTCGGAATCTGAAGGAGATTTTAACATGGACGCCGAACAAGGGAACGCGACTCAGAGACGACTTTCAAGAACCAGTGACTTCTGCAGAGGAGGATCCCAATGTGCATTTTTTGTGCAGTCTTTTTGATTGGCTGGACTTGACGTATGGGAAAGCGAGAATCTTACCAGTGGCACGCTAACCAAGGAGACTCACGGAGCACTCCGTGAAACGACCCGTGCAATTGTGGAGATCATCAAAAACTTTCACTGAACTCGGGCTGAACTATGTCCTGCTGGGAAAGATTCAGACTGATAGCTTGGAAGACCGTTTCGGGAAGTACGGGCAGCTGGCTGGCTCGTAAATGCACATATCTATAAGGCAGCTTCATGAAGGTGAAAATAAGCTGCGACTGCAGAGTACGTTGCCGACAATCCCGTGTGAAGACGAGCGATGGGAGGAGCTTGAAAAACAAGTAAACACGCCACGGCCCAGCTGAAACATAGTGTAGTTACAGAAGATGCAGTGTCACAAGCGATAAATTAGACCCTCCCAGTCCTAGTCTACGTGGCAGGGTACGCAGTTGATGCCGCTTTGAAAAAGCCGAAATGTCAAAAATGCAGGGCGGCGTTTACTGAAGAAGATAAGACGGCAATAGTTTTACTTGTGCAGGAGAACTACTCTCTTCTCAATGAATGGGATCGAGGGGGCTCCTTTATCCAACTATGTTCGCCGTTAATGCCGTGACACACAATTACGTTGTTCCTCAAGGACTCTCCAAGCAGGCAGAGTTTCTGAAGGTTCCGATCCAGCGTCAGTTCGTCACCGAGCTTACAATGGAACTGCTGTCTACCAACGAGACTTGTGACTTCGACGCATGTGAAGAAAGACACACAAGTGAGCTCGTGCTGAAGAACTTGTTCTGGTGCAGCACGAACATTGTGCTGAAAAACTATTGTGGAAGGGTGAACGAAAAGATTACGAGGCTAGCTAATTCCAGTCAAAGAAAAAGAAATGTGAAACCCTAAAATCTAAATAATTATTTTATATTCAGTGCAACAGTTGTCATAGCATTATTATTGCGAAGCGGCATTAAAGTCTACATGCCGTACATGTGCTGTGTCTTAGTGTCGCGAAAGCTACAGAGCGGCATCTTAGCTGCTTGTGTTTGAATTGTGTCAAGATGGATACAAGAAGAAAGTATGGATACACGAGGATGTACAACTTGAAGCTTTCAAAGGTGAGAGAACTTATATTCCCAGCATCTATTCGTAGTGTGAATGAACGCGGGTAGATGTGTGCATGAAGCTCCCACAGCTGCATGTGTCCCTTACTGAAAATTATTTTTTAAGCTTGCTAAGTTTGCCTGCGCTCGGTTTAATCAAAACTTGTGCACTTCGATCTGGGCGGCGTCTTTCCCTCTTTTTTGTGTCTTTTCTGCGTTTAATTTTTCGTCTTCGTGTCTCAGTCTCGGATTAATTACTTTATGATAAATATTCCCCAGTTCGCCTGCAGTTGTTTTTATTATCATATGTTTACTTCTGGTAAAAAGTACATTTCAACACATTACATTTTTTCGTGCTCCAAAAGTCCACATTTTTAATAATCTTATTTTCATTAGCTTCACATACAAATTTAGTAAACACTCATGTCATCACCAACTGGATTGTTGCTGTTATGCATTTTGGCGGTCCCATCACGTACAATAACGTTTCAGGGCATTTGTTTTTTGTTTGTTTGTGTCTTCTCACTCCTAGAGATAATTAAAGCACCCAAGATTTGGATGCCTAAAACGAAAAGCCACCTCTCTCAAAACGTCGTTAACCTTGTTCTTTCATATCATAACAATAATGGTACGTCCTAATATGCTGCCCGTGTAACAAATTATGTTTCCCAGTCATATAGATATTTATAAATCCTGTTTTACCAATTAACAAACGTTTGGGTCAATAAAAAATGCCATTCTACGTCGGTAAATCTATGCGCGACGCCTTCAGTGCAGCACTTTTCCGCGGCGCTCGCCAGCCAACTCGTGTGACGTCACCGGAGGAGCGCTGCGGCCTTCAGCTCTAGGTGGTGTTGCCCAAACTCCCAACCCTCTCTCCCAGTAGGCCCGGTGCTAGGGTGACGCCGACTGGGCTTGACCAGGTGACAACTGGTGACTTCTTAGCCGAAGAAAAAAAAAGTGTTTTTTGTATTGTTTTTTTTTTGCGCGCGATTATTTTGGCGATTTCTCACACAGCCTTGTGATTAGTAGAAAAATGCAGAGGTGAGGAAAATTGATTTGGAACGGCGAGGGAAAGAATACAACCTTCTCGAATTTTTTAAATGATGCATAGATTATGTGCGCCCGCCATTAGTTGGTCAACCACTGTGAGCACGCATTGGACACAAGCGCTTCATCAGCATTCGGAGTGTAATCGGATCGAAGCGCATTCCGCACGAGTGCTGCGTCAGTGCTCGGCGTCAGCTCGGCAACCAATTCCCGTTTCACGCCGGAAGAGATAAGACTAACTAATGCCGGCTGCGCATAATCTATGAATCATTTCACGATACGTCGTTTCACCTTCAGTCCAGAGGCAACCGACGCTGGGAGCTGATGGGACCAATCAAACAGCGTCAAAAGCGCACCCTCATGGTGTTCGTCATGTTTCTGTAGGTGTTCTGTCATCGCTGAACCAATCATAAGCAGAAAAGGCCCAGTGTCGCGCTTCTAAGGCTGCTTCATTGGTCCCTTAGGATCATAGCGTCGGCTGCGCCTCGACTGAAGCTGAAACGAAGTCTAGTACTTTTTGTTTTTAGGCTAAGTGGCGTAAGCTATGCAGCTATACCGCCCGTTATGAAGGGTGCAGCCATTAGCGTCCATCCAGCCGTCCATCCACATTCAAGGCCGGCTGGCTCCGAGGTTAGGTACAGTGAACTAGAAATGACCGAGTGGGGCAAGCTACAGTCTCCGCTCATGCTGTTAGAACTGTCAGAACAAAAAGAGATTGATTATTTAGCCGCAAATTTGCCTAAGCGTTTGAAAAGAAGTTTTTGCCTTTTATTTTTCGTTTTTTTCTATTTGCAAATCGTCTCAAATTGAAGTATAAGTAGAAGTTAATCACGCAACACACAGTTGATAGTGAGCGCTGTGTGAGAGTTGGGTTCGCCGTCATGGCGTCGCGTCGCGTCGAGGACGACGCCGTACCGAGACATCAAGTGGCCATTGTAACGCGGTCGACGCGTCGCGCCACGTCAAGGACGTTGTCGACGTGGTCGTCGATGCCGACGTTGACGTAGACGCCCCACGCAACGCCAAACGTCACTATGACGCCACATTAACGTCGTCCTGACGTCGCCGTCAACGTCGACGTCTACGCGACGTCACAACGACGCCACGACGAAACCTTGACGTCGTGTAACGTCGTCGTCCCCGCCAACATCAACGTCAAGGCGCCGTCACGACGAAGTCTTGGCCTGGTGTAAAGTTGCTGTCGTCGATGACGTCGTCGACGTCATGACGTTGTCGGGACGTCATCGTTACGTCGAGTTGCGGCATGTCGACAACGACTTCAATGACCTGACGCCAATCGTCTTTATGATGTCCCGTTGACAAGGACGCTGTCCTCTTGATGTCGCATGACGTTGTCGTTGTCGTCACCGTCAAGGTTGACATCGACGACGTTGTCAACGCGATATGGCGTCAGAACGCAGTCGATGTCGTGTAACGCGCGTTGTCAACGTGGAGGACGCCGTTGACGTTAAGGCGTCGTCGTGATGTCGCATGGTGTTGTGACGACACGTAAGGTCGCGGCGACGTTATGTATTTATCGGACCCCTGATGGCTAGGTTGCATAAAAGTATAGCCCTCAACTTTGTTGTTTCTATGATCTTGACCTGTATGTCGGTCGAGCGTGCCGTTTGGAACGCAACGCTTTTGTCATAAAAAAAGGCTGATAAAATATATTCTGTGTTAAAATTATCTGCACGTCTGGGCAAGAGCTTATATTGTAGAGCTCGTTTACTCCTTGTTTATGCAAATTCAAGCCACTTCTCTTGTAACGCCCTCTAATAATTTCTCTACACCCGGGGCTTAAGAAATAGCACTCCGGTGGCGCCACTCATCATTCCTAGTTCACCTTATGAGCGCCGAAGAAATCTTCAAGGGTGTTGTATTTCGTATGATGTCTTTTTTTTTCTTGTCTTTCTTCGCGAGTGTTTTTCCGTCTTCCTTTCATCCTCTCAACGGATTATTTCATTTGTTCAAGCCGCTGGAGTCCACGCCGGTAGGACAGCTTCCCTCAATTGTGTATCACCGCAACCGGTGGCTTCCCAAACCGGTTTTTCCCTCTCCGTGTCTTTCGTGTCGCGCAGCAAGACTGAGAAATAAATCAGTCATCTTTGTGTTTTCCAAAATGAACGTACCCTCTTGTGTCTGTATTCCCTAAAAGAAAGTCTCAGTTTAAAATTCCAACAAATGGAAGAGAAAGACAGTGGCTGGGGGAAGGAAGCCGAGAGACGACGTGCATGGCCTACGGGGGTCGATCGGCGGCCGGACGAGGAGCACCCGGGAGACAAAGGGGGTGTTTCAGATAAGGAGAGTCGTAGGGGCGTCACGCCTATTTTTTTGTTTTCAATAAATATTTTATGCGGTAGAAAAGGACGCGTTTTAACCGTGGGACGGGACATATCGTTAGCGAATCCTCGGTCCACTTGTGCCGCATCGCGTCTGCACGCCTAGCCCTCGTCTCTGCCTTCTCGGCTTCAGCTTTACGTGGCCGACCCTGTCGCCGAGCAGGAGCTGACGTAGATGCGGCATCCGCACTCGTAGAAGGCGACGACTCCGAAGAGCGCCCCGCTCTGGTAGACGGCACCGCATCCATCGCACACGTGTTCTCTCCCGGCGGCCAGGGGCGGCCCAGCGGCGGAGCACGCTGGCACCCATTCTCTACGGACGGACGATGACGGCAGGATCGCAGCGAACTGGGCGGATTCGGCGAAGGACGGAAAATTTCCGCTCCTCCCCGACGGATGGAAACTGTACGCTCCTCCAGACAGACGAGCCTAGGCCATGTGGCTGTGACGTCATGACCCCATCGACCAATCAGGAGTTTCGCGGCACGCCAGCTTTTCGGGCACGTCACTGAGGCCGGTGCGACACGAGCTCTTCAACGCTATCGGGTTATTCGCGTCCCGACGGCTTTTCTGGCACGCCACCGAGGCCAGCGCGCCCCGAGCTCCTTAATGCCGTCACACTGAGACAAGAGTTGGACAACTCTATCCGGAAACACGAGGAAATCGTGCTGCCGGCGACCCTGTCACATCGTGGCAGCAACAACAGTCGGGCAACAGGTTGCTGCCACCCGGAAACCATGTTGTCCGATTTGTTGTCCGACAACCCTGTCACACCGCGCTGACGGCGGGGACAACACGGGGAACACTCCGACATCTTGATTGTTTACATTCGTTCGTGTGCGGCGCGGTGTCGCTGGAAATGTGACTCTGCAAAGTGCTAGTGCGTTCGAAAGGCCGGAAATTACGACGGGAGGACATCAACCAGTGACTGTGATTAGAAAACTTGACACGGGGAGTATTTTCCATCCTTTATTTTATCAAAACGTTCTACATTCGCTGACAAAGCAGATAGCCCTAACCGAGCAAAGTGAGATCGCTCATATGTGTTCGGGATTTATGTCACCCTGTATGAAGTATTTCTGTCCGGTTCTTTCTTTCATGCAATCCATATATTTACTATAAAATTGAGTAAGCACCGTCAGTACCCCAAAGCGTCTTTTGTAGCGTGGTGTTGAGCTGAACTAACAGCGTTTCAAAACTACGACACCGACACGATCGGCCTTCAGAACAATCGGTGGAATAAAACTTTTCAACGCTTTTACCTACCGCCTGCTATGTGATCGCTTCATTCCCCCAAAACGTCCTGGGTATTGTTGAAACAAATCAGGTGTCTGGTAGCGGCTGTTTTAAAGTTCCAAGCATCAACAATCATTATACGAGTGGTCGTTTTAATGCTTCGATTTCTTTAATCTTCGCTTTCCTGGATTATTTTTCTTATACTTTATCAGCGGGTGAGTAGGCATGCCATTTTATTTCACTAGCAGTAATTCGAGCTGGTCTCTCGACGGTTCTAATTTCAACACCAGTCTGAACGTTCACGACCCTAGCTGTGACCATTTCGACAATCACTTTCCGTAATTACAGAGTAAACCACTCATAAAAATATTATAGCTGCATGCCAGCCTTAAATTATTATTAACTAACGTTTTCCAAGCCTTTATTTGAGTAAGACGTTATTGATAGGGAACTAGCTCTGCCGTCGAAGCTATCTGTGTTGTCGTGTTTGGCGCACCGTGCATTCACGAGGGCGCCCATCAAACCACTCTGGCATAGGTGCCGCGAGTCAGCTATGCTGTTGCCTTGCCTCAGACACGATCACATGGTCGTGTCGCCGCGGGGGTCGATCGGGATCTCGAATTCGGCTCCCGACGTGCCGCTTTCTCTCTAGACACTGGATGGCGCTGCAGGCGCCCCATGGCGGAGTGAATATAGTTTTCACATTTGAATATTCTAAGCTTAAATGGTAAAACAAAATGGCTAGGTGGCGCCAGCTACCACCAGATCCAAAAGGCTCAGCCGGATTCATCCATCCATCATTCATCCATCCATCCATCCGGCGGGTGAGGAGAAACCTCCTCGCCCATTGATCGATATATACTCGGTGGACCAGAGGGCGAAGAGTCTCTTAGGACTCCGGAGGTTACCGAGACCAGGCAAGTGTGAGGCGACCGGATCTAGGGTAATCGCGGGACACGAGGCCTGGGGTTCCTCTTTGTGCTTTGGCTTAACGTGCGTTTGTAAATATTTGAGTAATGTCGCGTGTATTTGTAGTTTAGATTGAGTTTTTTGTAGCGTTGTGTTTCTGTACCAATAAACGGGGAGCGGAATCCCGCTCCCGTGAAAGAACCAGGCTGGACTCGGGTTGTTGATGGACCACGTGGGAATTGGCGAATCGGCGGCGGTACGCGATATCCGACATGTGTTTGCGTCCCAAAATTCGCTCAGCCAGCGATCAGGGCAACACATGTTGTCCAACACAAGTTGCTGCTGTTTTTGTTGTCGAAAGCTATCGTACCGAAGCAACATTTTAGATGTCGTCCATGTTGGGCTGCTGTTGCCGCAATGTGACAGGTTTGTCGTACAACGCGGCGAGCGAGCAACAAGTTGCCCGACTGTTGGACAACGTGTTGTGTTGCTGTTGCCGTCGTGTTGCCTCAGTTTGACAGGGCATTTAACGATTTCACGCAAAAATGCCCACGCAACGGAACGGGCCTTACTTTTACAGCGAAGCTATTGACGGCTGGGGTTTCGTGGATTTTTCGTTTGCGTGGTCAAAAGCTCGACGCTTGCACCGCCGCACGCGCACGCCTTCTCCGTATGAAAGATTCGAAGTAAATAACCAAAATAAAACGTTGACGAACGCACGTGCAAGATGCCATTTGTTTTAGGCAATTGCTTAGAACAGTTGCTGCTGCAGAGTGCAGACGCCGGCATGTGCGGAGCATGGACCGGCTCCCTGGGGCGGCGATAGTCGTCCACGGGAATGTATATAAAAAATTAGAAAAACAAGTCGCCGTTTTCCATTTACAATTTCCCTTCTCTCGTCGTAAGGAGTAGTTAAAAGGTAAAAACAGCGCAAAAAACAACGGACAGGGTAAAGGAGGACCCTGTCCGTTGTTTTTTGCGCTGTTTTAAGATTAAAGATTAAAACAGCGCAATCATGAAATACCAACTAGCCCTTCTTCTTTCAAACGTCTTTATTTACAGACCAAATGAATGAACTAGCCCAAACTTCTGCTTAAGTGAACTTCATTCCTAATACATCGGGCCCTTTGCAATGTTTTACTCTGGATCCGTGTGCTCTGGTGGCTGTCATAGCTGGAGCTGTGTGCCGTTCTCGGCCGCTGGCCTTCTGCATCCGCTGGGGTATCCTGCCTCCAGATGTTCGGGCCTTGTTCGGTGGTGGGGCACCCTCACCATGCCATGGAACTAGGATATGCAGAATCCTACGAGCGGAGTATCAACGGCAGATACGGCTGTACAGGGAGTGCCTGTATCTTCGCCTACTTGATGGAGCTGATTCGTCTGGCTGAGGATCAAGGTGGCGGGAGTTCTCCCGCACTATCGACAGAACTGTTGAATTCTTGTGGCGTCAAACTTTGATGCACCTTCGAGCCAGCATCCCAAAGACGACGCCAGCTGTGGGAAACCTGGTTCACAAGTTGGGCGACGTTGAACTCCCAGTGAAAGTGGAACGAGTCCTGAGCCAGGGCCCGAAGTTCGCGGTCGAACCAAGAAAATCGCCTCCTGAGCTGCTAACGATGGTGAGACAAGTTTCCGGACGAGCTCCAGAGTCTGAAGTCGACAGATGTATATCTGAAGGCGTGGACGTGTTGTTACATTGCAAGCCCTCGGGGTCCAAGGTCCCGCTGAAAACCACTGTCGCCTATTTAAAAGAAAATTCCCTGTCTTTATTACCAGCGGATAAAGAGGGAGGTTTCGTAGTGGTGCCTAAGGGGATGTTTATGTCTAAAGCGTCAGACGCCATAACGGCCACGTTTAAGCGCAGGGATGACGTGTCACTTTCGAAGGTGAAAACTGAAGCACGTAGGCTTTGCAAACACCTAAGCCTAGATAAACTGGGCCAAGCGATTGATAAGGGCAAATGCTTAGGTTTAGATTTATTTTTTTCTGCCAAAACGCACAAGATTAACTGTCCGCTACGCGTGATTGTGTCGGAGAAAGGGACATGGCAAAAATCTGTGGCTTCATTTTTGCAAACAAAACTAAATATGTTAATGATTGATGATCCCTTTCGGGTGAAGAACTCTGATCAGATAATAGATTTTTTTAAAGACCATCCAGACCGAAGCTTGTTGGCTTGCTCAATTGACATTAAAGATTTGTATTATTCGATTCCCCATAAAGAGCTGTTGGCATCTGTGGAAGAATGTATTGACAATCATGGTACCGTGGCGTTTCAGAATGAATCTGGACTTAGTGTGAGTCACTTTCTAGAACTTTTATCTTTTTATCTCAAGTCGACGTTCGCGATCTGGGATGACGGTGTTTTTATTCAGAGAAATGGCGTTTGCATAGGGTCATGCATAGCCCCAGTACTTAGCGATATATTTCTTGCGTTCCACGATAAAGTCCTGTCAGGCAAGCTGGAAGGAACCAAGGTGGGGAACATTTTTAGATTCGTAGACGACTATTTGGTGCTCCTAGATTGTGACAATGAGGAAATAGATTCTGCTGTGTCGTTTGTCCTGTCAACGTTCAGAGAGTGTCTGAAACCGCTGGTGCTGACGCATGAAGTACCTGTAAATGGGGCCATTAGGTTTCTGGATCTGAGCCTGCAACTTGGTCATGGCCATGTGTGCTGGATATATGAGCCAAGGGCAAAGAAACCCATCTTGCCTTTTTCCTCAGCGCATTCCAAACTTGTGAAAAGAGGAATTGTTAACCTCTGTTTTAGAAATGCCCTGTTCAAGTCCTGCCCCCACAGGGTGAAAGAAAGCTTCGACACACAAGCATCAAGGCTCAGACATGCGGGATAACCGTCTTACCTGTTGACGACAGTTGCTGAGAGCCTACTTAAGAAAGGACGCGAGGAAACAACCCAGCAGGCTCGTAGGGTTAACAAAAAAGTAACTGTTTTACCATACCTGCATAAGATATCTCACAACCTAAAGAAAGTTGGCCGTAGGGTTGGTGTTGATGTGGTTTTTTCGGCTCCGGAGAAGCTGTCTGGGCTGTGCAGAAAAGTGAACTCCTGTTCTAAAGAAAAGCAGGGTTGCACCAAAAAACACCAGGACCAATTCGTAGACTGTGTGGAGGGAGTAGTGTACTATATTCCCCTCTCGTGTGGCAGGAGATACGTCGGGCAAACGGGGCGATGCCTCAATGATCGGCTGCGAGAGCACAAGTATAACGTGTTTAGAGTTGTGTCAGGTCACCTTGGCCTGCACTGCCGAGACTGTTGCTGCGCTCCCGTCTTTGACAAGTGTGAAGTGATTAGGAAAAATAAAGACAAACTCACTCGAGAAATCATTGAGGCGCGGGAAATTGGAAGATTGGGGCAAAACTGTGTCAGCACTCCGTCACTATCTTTATCAGATAAGGAACGTTCCTTTTTAGACACACAGTGACAGTGCATAGCGATGGCTAGTGAGCACGTGGCATCCAGGTCACGCTTTTTATTCATGTTTGTTTGTTGTGACAATACAGTATTTATACTCGCTGTTAGAACGAATAAACTTCAGTTGTAAGTCAGCGCCTTGTTCGTCTACCTTCTTGTTCTTGTCCGTGTCCTTGCGCTGTTTTAATATTTAATAATGAAATACCAACTAGCCCAAACTTCTACTTTAGTTAACCTTTTAAGTATGTCATACCAACTCGCCCAGGCTTCAACTTTAGTAATGAGTAGGCCGCGTATAGCCAGACTCCCGAAGAGCAACGCGCCGACACTCTTAGAAATAGGGGGTATACAGGGGTACTCACCTTGTCCCATATGCAGTACCGTCACAAGGGGGGGGGGGGGCGGACCGCCCCGGGTACAGCGCTCGGGGGGTGTTGCGGCGGGCCACAGAGCAGAGGGGAGGGGAGCGACAGCTGCGACGCCAGTGTTGGGCAGTATCGCGATACAAATGTGTCGCGATAGTATTTCAGAAATACATTTCGTATCTGTATTTCTGTATCGCGATAGATTTTTTTCACCAGTATCTGTATTCCTGTATCGAAATACATTTGGAATGTTTCTTTGTATTGCGAAACAATAAGGATGAAATGTATTTCGTTACATTTCTTGAGAAATACAACTATTTTTTTTATGCGTCCCCTTCTCACTTCTGAGAAGTGCTGCGTAGTCGGGGACTGGAACCAGGTGGCGTGCCAGGAGTGGAGTCAAAGCATCTTTTGCCGCAGGTTCTAAGTAGGGATTTCTTGAGTCATTGTTTTTTGGCATCCAATGCCCGCTGCTAACCGCCTCTCTTGCCTTAGCGTACACAGTACACGCAGCCGGCAAAGCTGAGTCATGGTCCGTTGCAGCACGAGCCTGTCGGTGGTTGACTTGAAATAGGAGGATGACTGACGCTGTGAAGTTCAACACTTATTCGAAGGCGTCCGCGGCTGCGCTTGTAATATTGCACGGCTCAAGGGTACGTCATCAGCCGACGTGAAAGTTACCCGCTACTCTGGTGATCCAAAACCCAGGAAAAAGACTAGACATGGCCTCGCTGTGCCGACCCAGACTTCGTACACCTGCGACTCGTCTTGAGCGCGCTGTTTCTCGGAGAGCTCACACCAGTGCCGGCAATATCAGGTCGCCATCCACGAGGTCTTTGTTTGGATGTTGCTAGGCGAGACTTGAGGACTGCAATTCATTCGTCGGTGGTGGAGGGTCGGCAGAAAGGACCTTCACGACAGGGATGCCACCATATCGTTTTTTCAACCGTAACATAATATAAGAGATGTGTTCCAGGATTCTTCAGGTGGTTTACTATTCTAGAAAATTTCAAATGACACTGCCTGCACGATCTTCAACGAGGTAACCTACAACGAAAGTACGTATTGTCCTTTCATACAGCAGCGTGGTAAAGTTTCATGTTCAAGGCCACACCTACAGATAAAGAATACCAGTTCATTCCACCGTGTCTTCATGTGATCAATGTTGACAGGGGCGTCCTTATTGGACAGGTTCGTGGTGACGTTTTGATGGGATTTGGGGTGACATCGAACTTATTTTGAGGTCGAAGTCATTTCGCATCCCTCGACAGACAGACAGGATGACAGGGAAGGAACTGTGGTCAGTCCTTGATAGAACATTTTTTTGAGCCCATTGAAGACTTCTCGTCGTCCGAAACCACTACCTTCAAGGTAAAGTGCCAAGCCTACCGGAAAGCAATTTTGGGGATAAAAAACTTACACTTCAAGCTTCATCCCACTTGGCGTCTCAAACAAATTTGAAAATGTATTGCAGTATCAGTATTTCTGTATTTGCATTTCTGCCCTCCCTAAAATGTATTCCTATATTTGTATTTCCAAAGACTGTTTGCTTCTATTTATAATGTATTTCCGATACGTATCGCGATACATTTTTACAGATGTATTTTAGTATCAGTATTTTAGCTACTATTTTAATGTATCCCAGTATTCCTATTTCCAAATACATTTTTGAGTATTTCTGCCCAACCCTGTGCGACACGTTGCCGCGAAGTCGTTGGGCAATGGCGTCGCGTTCACACACCGTGGGGTGCTTGAACAAAAGCGTTCGGACATAGTCATACCAATACACTGTTTCCAAACAAGCCCGCGTTTACCCACACTTGGTCTAGGCACTGCGCGAGCGCAAAACCAGATTCGCGTAAGGTGAAGCTTTTGCACATGCGCCGTGGCGACAACAGCGACACAGCAGAGGCGTAACGTCTGACCCGGGTGTTGGTCTATATACTGACAAAGCCTGGCAGGAGGCCACGAGAAGCGGCCGCCGAAATGGAAAAGGTTGAGCGGCAGACAACGGATGAGAGGAGACCAAGGTGACTCACGCCCCGCTGCGACGAGACGCCGAAACACACTCCTCCCGAGCGAACAAGTGTGTTTCGGGTCCTCGCCGCTGCAAAATCTGTGCGTTGACGTCAAGGTTCCCTGAGAAATGGCTCTTTGATGCTCTGGGCTACCAAATCCTCGGTGTCCAAATCTGCGACAGGGGCACTCTATGACCCCGTCGTCGAACTGCCAGGCTTTGTGAGTATAGAGGAGGCTATGGTTCGGAACAAAATAGACATCTGTTTTGTTCCGAACGCTTTTGTTTTGTTCGTACTCGTTCCGAACGCTTTTTTCCCTCTTTTTGTTATGGAGCGCGTGAAAGCTCGACTGCCGGCACGAGCTCTTGGCATTGACACGACGGCATTTTGTTTTCGGCTATATTTATTTTTTCAAGAAAGCGCGTGTAGTTGGCATTGGGCAGTACAAAAAACCTAAAAAGAAAGCGGGTTGTTAAGGCTGTGCATAGCCTCCTCTATATTCACAAAGCCTGGCAGTTCATGACGGAGCCATAGAGTGCTTGGTCGCAGATTTTGAGCGCGAGGATCTGGTAGCACAGAGCTAGCACCAAAGAACCATTTCTCGGGAATCCTGGACGTCAGCGCACAACCTTTGTAGCGGCGAGGACCCGAAACACACTTGTTCGCTCGGGAGAATCGTGTTTCGGCGTCTCGCCGCAGCGGGGCGCCAGTCACGTGGCTCTTCTCTCATCCGTTGTCTGCCGCTCCACCTTTCTCATTTCGGCGGCCGCTTCTCGTGGCGATCTGCCAGACTTTGTCAGTATATAGGAGGCTATGGGCTGTGGCGTAGTTCTATCATAACGCAGCGGAACCAGGTTCTATTAGCGCGGGTTGCGCACGATCTTTGTAGAGGATTTGGCAACTTCAACTACGGACACAATACTACGCCAACAACCACAACAACAACGGACGTCATATCCAGTGGTGGGAAAAACCCGTAAGAGCCATCGCTCTAAAATAAACGTTTAGCCAGGGCTATATGTTGGAGTCAATTACTGTTGGAGGATATCTTGATGGATGAGTCAGTGACGTCTCTGCGGAGGCAGGATTTGGAAACCTGCCCAGAATGTGCTTGGATCGAAGTTTTATCAAGAGAAGGCGTAATTCATCTCACTGGCAACTTTAACTTTCCCCTCTTTTCGACCACAGTGACTTCAGTAATAATCTTTCCAGTCTTGAAAAGAACATCGAATTTTCAAAATATCACGTGCATATCTACGGCGATTTTAATCCGCCAGGTATAGACTGGTCATCTCGCAACGCCACCAGCGGAAACTTGCATGCTTCAAGAAAGCTGTTTCCTTGATGAACTTTATTAATTTTAATGGTTTTATTCAACTCAATCACATTGCAAACAATGCTGGGAACATTCTTGATCTCTTTCTTTCAAACAGCCCCATTGAATGCATTGAAGCCGCCACTGACGTCCTAATTCATCCTGATGCTTTCCATCCGCCTTTTTGTGAAACCTACTACCTCTTGCGAGATTCTAGACAAAGTTATCCCAAGTACAATTACAGTGCTGGTGACTACCTGGGATTCTATGCGTTTTTAAGAGAGTCATGATTGGTCAACAGTGTTAAATGATCAAAACGTGGACCCTGCTACGGATTCCTTACACACACTGTCATAAATGGGATGGATATATTCATTCCAAAGCGTTCTTCGAAACGCTCCGGGTATCCCCATTGGTTTTCAAGAGAATTAAAATACTATATACGCAGGAAAAGGCAGTTCCATAAACTTTATCAACGAAGCGGTGTCGATTTTTGGTACACAAAGTTCAGTATCTACCGGACTCTAGTTAAAATTTAATAATGTATGAAAAACTGGTTTAGAAGCAAAGGATTGAAAGCTGCCTATACCGAAAGCCTGACGAGTCCTGGAAATTTGTAAAGCAGCATACAAAAACAAGAAGCGACAGTATATGTTATGGCGCACCGTGCATTCGCGAGGGCGCCCATCAAACCAACCTGGCAAAGGTGCCGCGGAGCAACTAAGCAGTTGCCTCGCCTCAGACACGATCACATGGTCGTGTCGCCGCGGGGATTGATCGGGATCTCGAATTCGGCTCCCGACGTGCCGCTTTCTCTCCTAGCCACTGGATGGCGCTGCAGGCGCCCCATAGCGGGCGAGGAGACACCTCCTCGCCCATCGGTCGATATAGTCAGGTAACTGGGAGGCAACAGTCTCTTAGAACTTCGGCCGGGCTCAAGCTAGGCAAGTGGAAGCAACTGCTCTCGGGCATTAGCGGGACACGAGGCCTGGTGGCCCTCTTCCATTTGTAGGAATTGGCGTACCCCCGCCGATACGCCGTTCCCCACGTGGTCCGTCAACAACCGAGTCCAGCCTGGTTCTTTCACGGGGCGAGTTCCGCTCCCCGTTTGTCTGGTACATAAAAACACAACGCCACAAAACCTCAATCTATACCACCAAATACACGCGACATTACTCAAATATTTACAAACGTACGTTAAGCTAAAGTTAAACACAAGAGGCCACCAGGCCTCGTGTCCCGCTAATGCCTAAGAGCAGTTGCTTCCACTTGCCTATCTTAGAGCTCGGCCGAAGTTCTAGAGACTGTTGCCTCCCGGTTACCCGACTGTATCGACCGATGGGCGAGGAGGTTTCTCCTCGCCCACCATGGGGTGCCTGCAGCGCCATCCAGTGGCTAGGAGAAAGCTGCGCGTCAGGAGCCAATCTCGAGATCCCGATCGATCCCGCGGCGGCACACGACCATGTGATCGTGTCTGAGGCGAGGCAACTGCTTAGGTTGCTCCGCGGCACCTTTGCCAGGTTGGTTTGATGGGCGCCCTCACGAATGCACGGTGTGCCATGATGTATACGGGCGACACTGGATATGTATCGTCTCCTCTAGACTTAGCCAATATTTTTCGGGATCATTTTTGTGAATGCCAATCCTGAGATTCGTTCTCGAGTTATACCCCTTCTGACAATACTGGTTACCACGATTTTCTGGCAATTAATCCTCTATTGACACAGTTGAAGTTCTAGAAGCGATATCAAAACTGAAGTCGAAGTTGTCAGTGGGAATGGATCTGATACCAAATTTTATTATCAAGGGGTGTGCGCACTTAATAGCCCCATCTTAAATCACATATTTAACCTCTCGTTAAAAAGTGGTGCTTTTTCCATCGTCGTGGAAAATGTCTGTTGTCATACCAGTGCATAAAAGTGTTGATGCTTGTAACGTAAATAACTACCGACCGATATCTTTGCTGTGCGCCTTTTCGAAGGTATTTGAGATGGTCATCTACACTCGTGTTTCGTATTATTTTAGACGAAAATTTAGTAGTGCTCAACATGGTTTTTAAAGGGACGCTCCGTGGAAACTAATCTTTGTTCATTTCTTGGTTACTCAGTTCCTACAGTTCTTTCTCGAGGCCAGGTCGATACTGTTTATTTTGATATGACAAAAGCCTGAGACAAGGTTAATCATGATTTACTATTGCTGAAGCTCTCATTGTATGGAGTATCACCGACCCTTTTGAACTGGTTTAAGACTTACTTAACTGATCGTCGTAGCAGTGTGAGAATTGCGAATAGCGATTCCGACACTTTCATCACGACGTCTGGGGTCCCCAAGTATCTAACCTCGGGCCCCTACTGTTCCTCGTATTCATCAACGACATTGAAAAGTGTATAGGAAATTCACACCTGCTTTTGTTTGCTGATGACATCAAGATATTCACGAATATAAGATCATTTGACGATAGCAGTGTATTGCAAGATGACATTTTACGCATATCTGAGTGGTGCTCCGCAAACTTGTTGGTGCTTAACAATGACAAAACAAAAATCTTATCAATGTCTCATAAACGCGATATATTATCTTACTCTTATGTTCTTAAATCAGATACCATCCCATGAGTCACCGAGGTTCGCGACCTTGGGATCTATTTTGACACTAGACTTTCGTTTTCTTATCATGTTTCAAAGGTTGTTGCCTCTTCTGTCCGAATGATGGGTTTGCTATACGCGCTTATCATACGACTTTAAGAATCATTTATGCCTTGCCGGACTGTTCTTATGTCTGGTTCGTGCAAATCTTGAGTTTGGTAGTGTCGCATGGAACTCGCTGACTGCCACTGATGCGTCACGGCTAGAAAATGTGCAGAAACGTTTTCTTCGTTTTGTCTATAATAAGTATTTTGGTAGAAGGTTCTATTATGACTACGACGACATTCTTAAGAGGCTAGGTTTACAGGATTCATTGAAGCGAAGACTCTCGTGATATTTTATTTTTACATAAAGTAATATACGGTCACATCGACGCTGATCTCTTAGGCTCAGTGAATTTTCATGCTCCTGCTCGATCTTGTAGACATCGTTCCTTGTTTTACCCTCACTTTCAAGAAACATTGTCGCTATTGACCCGCATGCAAGTCTCTTTGAAGAATGTTGACTCGCCAACTTTCGACGTTTTCAGTGTTTGTACCACGTTCAAGTGCAATCTTGTCTATGCACTGTACCATGTATTGGACAGGTGTCTCCTTGAGATACTGCTAAATCTCTTTTCTTTTATCTAATCGTGGACATTTGTGCCACCATACCAAAACCTCACGGTTGTTCTGGGGCACTAGGGAAATAAATTATTATTATTATTATTATTATTATTATTATTATTATACTTGGTCGATTACGCTGCACCGCGCTATCTTCCCAGGTTAGTACTTTGATATGAGTAGTCGGCTAACAAAATGGTTCTATACATTTCCTAGACATCACTCTACTCCGTTTCGATTACAGTGTACCATGGTGGACCTTACGAAGGTAATCTCGAAGGTCACGTGACACACACGGCACTGGATTGACTTGTATGACTCCTAGCGTCCCTCGTGGTCCATATAGTAAGGAAAAACCGAGCATGTGAACAGGCGACGTTACGGAATCTTGTGTCTCGACGGATGGCGGCCTTGTCAAGAGCGGACTCGGTGAGGTGTTTCTTTTTAAATTCCTTATTTGCTTCGTGCTCCAGAACAACCTCGCGGGTCTGATGTGGTAGCGCAAGATATATAATTTAAGAGATACAATTCATGCACTTTCACAGATGATAGAAAATGGAAAGGTCGAACTCACCACGGGAAAGTCATAAATAAATCGCACAAAGTGATCACATCAAAAAAGTTCAAGTCTCTTAAAACAAATTCTTGAAGAATTTTTTTAATTGAATATTCCACAAAAAATGTGTTATATCATCAAAAGAGTCTTAAACATAAAGTTCACAAGCTAGTTTATATTTGATAGAGTTCATTTCATCAATAATTTCTAAGCATGAAGACTCTAAATTATTATATGAAAGTTTTATGCAAATAATAGAAATATTTTTCTTGAAGGAAAGGATAAAATAGAGAATGGTGTCTACAAAAGCGAGCAGGTGTATGAAAATGTACAGAGCTTATTAGGTCAGCAGCGATGTGACCATGGTTTACTTAGTGTACACCTTTCCAAAAAAGACTCGACCCCAGGGGCAGCAAACCGTTTTCGAGCCCAGTCACTGGGTTTGAGGCTAGGCTCTCACCGGCGTCCCTGCTAACCCTAACCGAGTGGAGCTGTGATTTCGATAGGCGCAGCCTGCGTAGGCGCAGTTTTAAACACTGCTGGCGGATATATTCTCATCTTTTCCCGCTGTACTTTGTGTTTCATGGTGCATGTATTTTCCAGAGGTCATTGAGAAAGCATTGTACCACATTTGAAAGAAGAAAAAAAACAAAGAAGATCTATTTACTATTTTTGTTGGGTACGCGCGCGACAGAACGAATGCGACTTGAATGTATAGTTCTAGTTTTTGTGTTTTTTTACGATAAGTTTTGACGGCTCCGCGCGATTCGCCGATTGACAAACGACAAAGCGCTTAGCTGTCAAAAATAAATTACAACAGAAGAGAGCCGAAAGGCATGCATTTGTCACGCTCACAAATAACGTGTTTAGCGATGAACAGGACACAGACATACAATTTAGAAAGTGTTAACATTCGAACAATATATTGTACGTACCACACGATGCAGCGTTATCCGAAAAGAATTTATTTGAGAAAGATCTCAAATAACACAGTCACAGTCGACAACAGTCACATCTTGACGATCGGACGGAATCCAAGATGACTTCGTTTTGGGGCACGTTTCGTGGAGAGCTTCCTTTTTCACAACAGCACCAAGTCAAAGGATCGAATGCGACTGACCCGTTTCCCACCCCAACCCGGACAACTATTTTTGGAGATGACTGAGGATTCTACGCGGATTATCTCTGGGAGGGGGAGAACAATGTTCGCAAAATCGCGTCGAGGGTCGTTCGACGTCCTTCACCTCCTTCGTTTCCCGTGAATGTCAAGCAGAAAAGCTTGAATAGCAGGCACTTACCAGCCTTATTTCGCACAATGGAAGATAACACAGAAAGGGTACGCAGCACGCATAAAAAAAATTAAGTGGAAACTTTCAAGAGGGGCGAGAAAACGTCGAATGTAAGACCGCAAAAACACAGGTAGAGAACCGCGCTGAGCGGGTCTTCACAGCTCCAAGAGAGTGGCAGAAAATTTCTAGCTGATAGAGAGCGCGAGAGTCGCACTAGCCGCATCAGCATCAGCAACATGGCGGCGGCCTAGGAGCGGTTTTTGGAAAGGTGTATACACCATTCCAAGTTACGCTTCCTGGCCGGCGCCATTTTAACGAGTGTAGCGCCGCCTACCCTCATCCGGGCATTTGGGAGAATCTGAACCCGCCCGAATGACCGCCCGCCATTACTGGACTGTTACCCTGCTCACCGAGTCACACCGATCGCAGCTGCTTCTGCCGGCACGGCTGCTGTATTCGGCGCCCTCGGCTCATTGTCTTCGTCCATGGAGGAAAGAACTATCCTAATTGGTATGTCAGGCTTGGGGAAAAGTGCATCCTGCTTTCCTGGCATCTTTTTGTGGGTAATTTTTAGCACGGTTCTGGGGAAGTCGTCGCTCCCCAAACCGAACTCGGCGTTTCGATCGCTAGCGAAATTGGGGATCGCTAGTGAAATTCAGGATCGCTAGTGAAATTGAGGATTGAACGAAGCCAGGATGGCACGAATTACGGCATGTCAATTTGCGCTGAACTCGAGTTGTCGCAGCTTGGGGGCGCCGGGAACATTTGAACTAACTGCGCCGTTAGCGGCTCAGACCTGCGCTGCCACGTCTGATTTAATTGAAATACTAGAAACCTCAAATTTAAACATAAATCGATATATAAATACCGAGTAAAAATAGCAAGCGCGACGGATCCGTTTTTTTTTTCTGATTAGGAATCCACTGTCGCAATATTGACACATTGATGTGCCTCCCTGTAATCGCCTCGCGTGAGAATTATTTGTGCGCAAACTGTGTCGCGGAGTGTACTACACGAGACTGTGTTATATATATATATATTCGTGTTCGAGAGCCTACCACCAAGCTAAGCCAAAGTCTGAGCTCTGAGCCCAGTCTTGCTGTGCACAGCGGCGTCAGAACAAAACGCCCCCCCCCCTTTCCCGTCTTCTTTCCATTGCCAAACTTTCCCAACACCATTTACCACCTGAAGAAAAAATAGAGTTACTAAATCAGTGGACCAAAAGTCACACAACTGTTTTCTTTTTTCAATGTCTAAGCCGCCCTCCGCTTACCTTATGGTCGTAGCCCAGGCGAAGGAACGGCACGGGGTTCTCCGCAGTTCGCCGGCCGTCTAAGGAATGGTCGGAGCACACACGACTGCTCCTCGATGGCAAGAAGTCTGTCCTGTTTAAATTCGCCAGCCACCAGCGGTGTAGGTCCGGAGCAGTGGGGAACCGGTGCAGCATAAACATGCCGCACCCGCATTCATCCTGTTTGACAGCGTGGGTCTCGCACACTGAATCGGCGTTCATTTCACGTTTTTTTTTAATTATTTCTACAACTAATCACAGCACAGTGCTGCCCGGTCGATTCTTTTCTTGCATAGGCCATGTCACGCGGAAAGCACGCTATAATATCAAAGCGGCGCCTAACATTGTCGAAACAACTTGCCTCCGTACACTGCGCACGTGCTTTCTAACAGTCCACTCCGTGAAGCAGACGAGCTTTCAAGGGAAAGGGTAAGCGGAGCGTTGGCGCAGCGCTCTGGTTCGAGAGTGTTTTTCCCTTTCTGCATCGACCTACTTGGAACGGTGTATAGAAGGAGAATATCACGGGTGAGTCGGCAAGTGAATGGATTTGCCAATAATGGTAATATTTTGCTTGAAGGAAATGATAAAATAGAGAGTGGTGTCTACAAAAGCGAGCATGTGTAAGAAAATGTACAGAGCTTATAGGGGGTATTCACTGACCGCCATATTTGAGGTTACTGTTTAGAGCGCATGCTCAGAACGAGCTCGCATTAATAGGCTGCCAAGACCGGCAATCTTGATGGTGCGGGGTGCACGTTGCAAAATAACTGTGGAAGCTCGCTATCAGCACGTGCTCAGCATTAGCG
Organism: Ixodes ricinus; assembly: GCA_037355805.1. NCBI lineage: Eukaryota > Metazoa > Arthropoda > Arachnida > Ixodida > Ixodidae > Ixodes > Ixodes ricinus. The sequence continues at coordinate 48,948 of JAZHYW010014584.1, forward strand.
CACACAGATATGGCCGCCACTGAATACACCCTATTAGGTCAGCATCGATGCGACCATGGTTTATTTGGTGTACAAGGAGAATATCAAGGGTGAGTCGGCAAGTGGATAGATTTTGTATACAGAGATTTTCGAGTATAGGTAGACGTAGTCATATTGTCGCCTTCTGTTGAAATACTATGATATATGCTACGAATAAAACTTTTCTGTACAGTTTCAATTCGCGACACATCAAAGGCCGTCAACGAGTTCCATGCTATACTACCGAACTCAAATTTTAATGTCTCAGCATAAACTATCTCATGGAGCGGAGCCGGCCGCGTCGGGAACCGCGAAAAAAAAAAACGCGAAAGAAATGCCCATTCTCCTATTGGCTGAGCAAAACGGCTCCTAGATAACCATTGGCGGTCGCTTCACGAGAGCGCGCGCTCGGCCGTCGCTCTCGTGTCAGGCGTTGCTGGAGGGGGTGGGGGGCTGCGGCCGCTTCTGCTCTTCTCGGCGCTGAGGAACACGGCGGCGCCTGAGGCATCGATATCGTCGGCGGCCGCCACATCGGCAGTAGCGAAACGTGTCCGTGTGTGTAAGCGTTGAAATATATTTAAAACCAAGAAGGGGGGGGGGTGAGAAAAACCGGAACAGTGTGGCCACTCCTTCTAATGGGGCCTGCAAGTCCCGGTCTGAGCAATAAAAAGAAAGAGAGAGAGAGAGACAAGGAAGAAAGCGAAGAACTTTCAAACAAGACACACACTGATAAAAGATATTAAGCGGTGCCTAGTCCAGCATTGTCAGGTCCGCCACCTCAATGGCAGAAGGTCATGCTACCCGTCACAGTCACAGGTCTTGCGTCAAGCCGGGCCCGCCGTACTGGAAACTGGAAGGAACACCAAGCATTAAAGGTGGTCAGCCAGACTGGTGTCTTCCAGGAATGTCAGGAGCAGCGCGAATGTTTTCGTAGCGATGCCCCTGGGACCTGGCGGGAAAAGGAGGTGCGAAAGGCTCTGCCTTGCTGCGCCTATTTGACGAAGCTGAAGGTGGAGTCTAGAACGGTGAGCGTCGAAGATTGGGCAGTCACAAAGGAGATGTTCTATGTCATCGGGAACTTGGCATGTCTGACAGTGTGGGCTGCCAGCGCATTTGATGCGGTAAAGCCAAGAGGCCGTAAAAGCTGAACGTGTTCTGAGTCGGTGAAGAAGGGCTGCTTCTGGGCGGCCGAGTTTGGTGGAGACTGGTGGTGGTGGGGTTCCTCCAGCTACGGCTAGGTCTTGGTGTCTTTTTTGCGTCTCACGGGCAATGAGAAGCCTGGTTTCGTTGACCTGCGGCACGTGGAGAGTGCTGTTTGTGAGTTCATGTGCCTCAGCTGCGATTCGGTCGGCCCTTTCGTTGCCGTCAATCCCACAATGAGATGGCAAGCCACTGGAATGCTATAGTCCAGCCTTTCTTTTCTAAGGATTCGACTTTGAAAGCGATGATGCGGGCGATCGGAGGTGCGTCTTCCAGATTGCTGAGTATTTGTAGTGCCGCTCTGGAATCTGTGAACAAACCCGCCCTTTCTGGGCTTTGAAGGTCGTGGAGGGTATCAAGAGCAAGTTCTAGCGCTTATAACTCTGCGATGGTGGATGATGTGTGGAAGTTGAGGCGACCGGACTTGATAATGGTGAGTTCAGGGATGATTACAGCAGCAGTTGAGGCTTTCTTTTGATGACAGACTGAGCCATCGGTGAAAACTTTTATCCAACCATCGAAAAAGCTGTCGACGTGTTCTTCCGCAAGATTACGGGAAACCACATCTGAGACCAACTTTTGCTGCGTAGTTGGGGAATTACTTCCGATATATTAGAGAGAGGGCAGGAGGTTGGTAGTGAAGGGGGGGCGGTAGGTGGAGGAGGGTTGTCATACAGTGTACCGACCGACTCCTTAAACTCTGCGTAGACTTCTCCTAGGCGGGAATTGGGACGTCTATCGAAGCCTTGCAAGAGGCTGGAGGTAGACCTTGTGAGGTTCTGCCGGTCGAGATGTCGTTGTGCCTGACGGAACACTAGATTGGCTATTATGTTCTGTCTAGCTTCGACCAAAGTAGGGACATTCGGCGTGGACGGGTGAAGACCGAGGCAGATTCTGAGGGCTTTCCTTTGAATTATCTTCATCTTCGTGACCTGAGCGTCCCGTACGAGTACAAGTGGGAGCGCATAGAGTAACCTGGATTTATCAGTCCCCTATATAGTTGCATAGTCATAGATTGCGAGGTCCCCCACGTTTGTCCTCGGATCCTGCGAAATACGTTGAGGTGCAGGGCGCACCAATATATTGTTTGTTTCATGGCTGGACGCCAGGAAAGGCAGTCATCAATAACCAGTCCTAGGTACACGTGGTTACGCAGCCTTGTTATGGGAGTACCGTTTACAGAGTACGTGAAAGAGCTGGCCTTAAAGCCACGTGGATGGTGAGCAAGTAGCGCGGTTTTAGATGGCGAGATAGTTAAACCCAGTCGAGTAATTTCCTTCGAAACACCGTCAACAGTCACTTGTAAACGACGTTGCATTTTAGCAGGCATGGCTGTTGGTGACGTGGCCCAAAGAGCCACATCACCCGCGTATATTTGAATTCTTGGAGATCGGTCATCACGGGCGAGAGTTCGGGGAAGAGCGGCCATCGCAACGTTAAAGAGAAGCGGGCTTAGTACGTTGCCTTGAGGAACTCCTTGAGTGATGTGTCTGATCGTGCTGCGATCGTTTGCGATGCGAACTCTCATAGTCCGGCCAGTGAGGAAGGCTTTGATAAATGCCAAAGTACGTCTCGTGACGCCAAGGATTTGAAGCTGGTTGATTACAGTAGCGTGAGGAATCGCATCAAATTCTTTGGTAATATTAAGGAAAATGACGGCGTAACCGTGATTAGCTTGTTTGGCTTCCTCCAACGCTGAGACTAGATCCCCAATAGCATCTGGCGTGCAACGTCGACGGCGGAAACCAGAGAGTTGTTCAGGGATCGCGCCAACTGTTTCTAGTGCCCAGTCTAGTCGTCTAAGTATCATGCGTTCGAGAAATTTTCCAAGGCAGAAGGTGAGTGAAATTGGTCGGTATGATGACAAATCTTCTACCGGTTTGCCTGGTTTGTGGATTCGTATAACTTCGGAGTTGGGCCAAGCATCCGGCAGTGCCGCCGTGCTCCAGACTGAGTTTAGCTCCTCCAACAGTTTAGACAGCATGATGGGGTCAATGTTGTTTAAAGCCTGATACGTTATCCCGTCCGGCCCTGGAGGGCTTCTACGACGGGTGGATGTTCTAAGTGCGTGCTGAAGTTCTTTAAGCGTGAAGTCGGAGTCTATGTTGGGCAGTTGATGAAGTGGGGTCACTGATCAGCTAATTTGAAAGTCTGAAGGGGAGAGATGGAACTGGAGAATTGATGGGCCAAAAGCTCGGCAGTTTGTGCTAATGTAATATTTTGCAATATAGCAAACGCTGAGATCTGAAGCCGAGGAACTACCGCTGAAGCGAGAGCATGTGACATCCTCCAAGCCTGTCTTGCGCCACCGGGAGCACCAAGAGATTCACATTTTTGTCGCCACTGTTTTCGCTGAAGTCGGTTGGTATGGCGGCGGAACGCTGCGTCGATTCTCCTATAGCGCTGAATATCCTCCGTTCTTCTTGTACATAGCGGAAGATTTTGGGCTTGCCGTCGGCGGGCCCTCAGCTTGAGGTAGAGGACGTCAGGATTCAGGTAGGAGACCGGTACCTCGACCAGCCTCGTGGCGTCGTGTAGGGCTTGTGAAATAGCCGTTGTGAGATCGACGTTTCCTTCTGAGAGAAGGTCTTGGAGGTGCAAGCGATATTGGTCCCAATCGACGACTCTGCAGGTCCTATGTGTAGCGCTTGTGGAGCTTGGGGAGGAGATAGGGATCGGGATATGATCACTGCCCCAGCTGTAATGTTGAGGTTGCCATCGTGCGCTGAGTTTTGGTGTAGCGAAGCTGAGGTCCTGGACACTGTTGGAGACGCCCGGTCTGACAAATGTTGCTGCTCCATCATTCAGTGGAACAAGCCCTAGAGTGTCCACTGTGGCCTCAAGAGCAGATCCGCGCGTCGTTGTGTGCTTATCTCCCCAGGTGTGATTTTGAGCGTTAAAAGTCTCCCAGAAATAGTACGTTTGCTGAGCCGCGCGGCATAATCTTCGAAATAATCGTAGGCTCCAATTTGGTTCCCGGGCGGACGTATGCAGAAACTATAGTGGTGTCGCAGCCCCCTTTACGTATGGTTACAGCGGTGAACTCAGCAGCATCGTCACAAAAGTCTGTCAAATCTATTTGATGCTGATCCAGTTCTCTTCGAACAATTAGCGTGGCTTTCGGCACTTCGTTCTTTGTGTTTTCAGTAACTGGCAGTAGGCCCTGATAAACGACGTATTGAGAAAGTCTGAATTTGCCGTATTTTATACGAGTTTCTTGAAGGGATAGGACGTCGTATCGGTTGGTCTTTAAATGAAGGCGTAGATCTGAGAGGCGTTGTTGTACGCCGTTAGTATTCCATTCAAGCACTGTAGGACATGCAATATTTCGAGTGCGTCTCTTTGAGTGGATCTTGGGTTGTGGCATATGCTATAGACGCTTTACACACGCGCCAGAATACAGTCGCCATTGCTGACTTTCTCTTGTTTTGCCGAGATACCGAGCCACTGAAATTGGTGTGGACGAGCCTCCAGAAAGGCCAATGCAGGGGAGAAAGACAGAATAAAATCTAGGATGGCAATAACCTGGTTTGCTATGGTAATAATGAAGTGAAGTAAACGTAATAAGGGGAAACAAAAACTGAAGGTCAGTTATGGCGGCGCCCGTGCACAGCTGCTGCAAAGCGTCTATGTTCAGCAGTGGGAGCGCTGCCTGAATGAAACCGCATAGGATGTGTGCCCACGAGGCGTCAATGCCATCGAGATAAGCGCACGCCATTTCTGCTGCTATTTTGAATAATTTTATCCGGTTCGCCGTATGTTTCTCCCGAGCTTCTCGGGGTAATCGTTTTGAAGAGTCAGCCGTTGGTGTTTGTTCAATATTGTTGACTCCCAATGAGTGTTCAGATTCTTTGATAAATGCTCCGTTGCACGTCGACTTTTCAGGTTCCGTCGGAATCGTGACACCGGGTTTTTGGCTTATTATACGTTGTTGCAGAGTTGTTATTAGGTTGTCCTTCGATATTTTCTGAGGATGTGTCTTGAGTACTGCAGCATAGCATAACCCCTTATCGCCAAGGCCTGGAGGTTGCGTGTCCTGCACTGAGGCTTCTCCGCTTTTCTGGGAGGTGCTGATGGCCACCACATTGTGAATGGGTTCTGGTATGGCGCCCGAAGCCTGCTTTACAATAATTCTGGCAGAGCGGTAGTCAACGGCGTTTCTCTTCGCGTACGTGAAGACATTTTGCGTTTCTCTCCATTTTGAACAGGCAGGAGATGTAGCTTCATGTGCTTCTCCACAGTTGACGCACTTAATCACTGTGGATTTACATTTGGCGTTTCTCGTGGTGTTAGTTATAGGATGCGGCTCTGCACAACGAGAACATGCGGAAGAACGTGTGCATGAGACTCCAAAGTGTCCAAAGCCACCACAGTTGCGACACTGGATTGGACGGGGCTTGAATGCCGTCACTTGGTGTCGTACTCGTCCTAGCAGCACAAAACTTGGCAAAGGTGAACTGTTGAATGTCAGCTTTACGACACCTGTCACCCCGACGACGTACCCTGGCTATGCGGCCATCCGATCGCAGGTTTTCAAGAATTTCAGGATCTGACAGTTCAGCATCGACATTTTTTATGACACCTATCGATGTGGGGCCCTCAAGGGATTGGTAGGCCCTGACAGAGACACCACAAAGTTCAGGACATCTCAGCAGCGTCCTTGTTTGTCCGTGGCGCACATCAACGGCAACGACGTTGAGGCGTTCGTTGGGGTGGATCTGAAGGATACAGTCTGGACAGAGCTTCTCTAGGGCGTTGGGAAGCCTCAAGCTGCTTAAAGTTGCTAGCTTTTGGTCAGGCTTCGTAGCGGCAATGAGTACTGTGAGTCCTTCACAGACGTTCGGCTGTTTGCGAACTGTTCCCGAACTCAAAGCAGAGTCGGACAGTGTTTTGTGTGAGCGCTTACGTGATCGTGCCTTGTTGCACTCTTCGTTGTTGATGTTGCTTTCATCCATAATTTCGGCGTCCAGAATTTTGACGCGGTGTCACGCGCATCGTGTGTTGAGTCGATCGACATGCAGTGTTGTCCAGGGGTGATGTGGTCTGTCGATACTGGGTTTGTGACGTTGGTGGTGGCGCTTTCAATGCTCTGCTGTGGAAGTTCGAACGTAGAGCCGGGCATCATGGTTGGGGTCGGGAAAAGATCACCCTTACAAGTGGCTTCTCACTGGCGACTGCTTGGACCTCGCCGGTAGTTCTGAGGCTTCTTATGGTTGGTCTTTGAAGGTCAGAGCTGCCTATAGGCTACCGAAAAGGCTGTCGAATTGACGGAACGAAAAGTTTACGTCGTCCGAAATGTGGCCATCCGCGCCAGTACACCACAGACGAACTAAGGGAGCGGAAGAACGAAATTCTTGCTTTTGCATTCACAACTCATAAGTGCTTAGGCGTCGTCGGAATTTCGGTTAGTATAAGGTAGGAAAATATACGTACAAAGCAAAAATGATTCGTAAAGTCACATGACTGGCAAGAAAGCAAACCAAGCATTAGTACGGAAGAGGCAACAATGTTGTGTCTGAAAAAAAGGAAAGTGGACGTAGAAGTGGGAAGCTAGGTAGTGCCATTGAACCAATATCGCGCCGCAGCGCAAGGAATGCCTTTGGTATTTGTAGCGCTACTGCACGATTTGATGGTGTTTACACTATCCAGCGGAACGTTAAAATCACCCTACACCATGATGGTTAATTTCAAATAGGATTGTACTGTGGGTGAATTGTCAACAGGTTTAATTCACTTTGTATTTTTACATGTCATCGCCCATCCTATAGGATAAACAAATACAAAGCTATTCTTGCACAGAAAAACCAAAATCTCCAGACACAAAAGGTCGTAGTTTATGAAGAGCTAGGTTCGCGTTTACGTGCACCGGCGGTTTGGTGATTTTTGATAGTAAATAACTTAAGTAATAACAGTTAAAAAGGTTAGATTATAGGGCTCAAAAAGCGTTGTGTAAGGAAAGAGAGCGCCGTCACCAGTACGCATGTGCTAACGCTAAATTGCGTTTGGGATTGTCGCAAGCCGACGACGCTATTTCTTTGCACGCACACAAATGTGAATACTCTATTCTAAAACGTCTGATTATGAGGAGTTCATAAATAGGTATCAGGTCCAAAAAACAAGTGGGAAGTGTAGGAGTGCACACACGGAAAGATACTCGAAAACTGCATTTTATTTAAAATAAAACATTAACATATATACACCCTTAGTCTTTTTCCTTGTTTTTTGTGGCTACGTGCACACCTTGACTACTTGCGCATTTTGAAGTTAATTAAGTTTGACAAAGAATGTCTGGGTACAGGTAATATTTTCAAAATAATATTGGTTTTCTATTTTACGTAACTCATGTTTTATTTAAAAAAAAACTCCCAAACACTCCATTTTGATCGATTATCTGAGAGACTTCAAAAATTGGCATGCAAACTTGCGATCAATAACGAAAAAACAAAATATTTTTGATGATGATAAAAATAATCATTATTTAAATTTCCGTTAGTTATGTTACTTTATATGGGTCTCTATTCCCATGCTGCATAGATGAATAAGCAAGGAGATATAGCCCCTCTGCGGAGCCCGTCTCTTTGTAGTCTGCACAGAGCCCTCCTGCGTGGAGTGAACATTACCTAATGGGAAGTGGTGTTGCAAACACCAGAGGCATCCCTTGCACGGCTGCGCAACGCTGGTCCAAAGACCCTATACCTAGCTGTCCACTTCTTCGTTGTTTCCTTCTTTTTTCTAGAAATTTTGTTGGTGTTTTGCTTTCGCCAAGCCAGCCATCGGTCGGTGCAAAATATTCTGCGACGTCGCGTGTTCCTATGCTCAGTTTTACCTTAAGATGGATCACAGAGGGCGCTACAAGCCATGCAAGTCAATCCAATGCCGTGTGAGTGTCACGTAACATTTGAGAGAGGTACGGTGGAACATTGTCACTTTTTAAGGTCAGTTGGCCGATATGGCTCGTATCGTCCGCTACTGTACATTGTAATTGAAAACGGTGTATAGTGATGTTCAGGAAATTAATCAGATCATTTTTTAGCAGACTACCCACATTAAAGTACTAACTACCCTGGGAAGGTAGCGCAATGCAGCGCATTAATTCAATACAACACCCTAAGGACCGAACGCGCAGCAAAGTTCAGTTTTCGTAGGCTATCTACGAAAACTAACCTAACCTAACCTAACCTAACCTAACATAACCTAACCTAACCTAACCTCACTTAACCTAACCTAACCACATAAAAAACAATAACATCTTTTTTAAATATAATATTCAATGGGGTCTGGGCGATAGTGCGACAAAGTACGCTCACCATGGATGCGCTGCTAGGGTACCACTAATAGCTGAGACACAAACCCTTCAACGGTAATTGACTGCAACATGAACCTGGCTAAAAACTTTTTTTCTAATTAGAACAATATAATGCAACACATTGTTTGTGGATTTTGAACTACAGGTTTTCAAGGGTTTATCGAAGAAAGTTTTTAGAAAATCGAGGATTATTATTTTGGTAAAAAATTGCTGAAAGTTGCCTAAATATGAAAGAGTTGTGGAAGAGGTCAAGCTTGTCATTATATTTGACTTGAAATAAAGGACTAAATAAAATAAATGTATTGCCGCGCGCGCAGCTGGCCAAGTGGGCAGCGCGCGCGTGGCTAACGGTTATCGCGCCTGCCTACCACGCGAAAGGCCAGGGTTCGATTCCTGGGAGCGACGTGTATTTTGTTTATTCCTGCAATTTGGTGTTCCGGAAAATTCCAGAATCCTGTTGCTTGTTCGAGGTCAGAATGTTCTACGCGTCGAACCTTCTACGCCGATTATTCCAGAAGCCCGCGCCTGTACATAAGGGGTTTCGCGTGGCGAGCCAGAGTCAGTTTCGCCTCAGCGTTCGATCCTGCTGCTTCGCCGCCTTCGACGCCCGCGACGCTCTGTTGTTATCTTCCTTTTCCCTTTTATTTTTGGGCACAAGTTCGCCCCATTAAACGTTTCAGTTTTCTCAGTTATTCCTTTGTTTTGTCATCTCGTCATTCGTGACATTTTTGGTGGAGGTGCGGGGTAACGCATGCCCTGCCGCGTACCCCTCCGAGGGCCCTGTTGTGTCCCGGGCTATGGGGACACTGTGGAGCGAGCAACCAGTCTGGTCCGAGCGTTCTGATAGACTGTTCTTTTATTAGATAGAGCCAATAGAGGAAAAGAAAGATGAAGAGAAGAAGAATGATGATAGCATCAAAATCTTTAAGACGTCACTACCGTTCTTGCTTGATACGGGATCGTCTGTTTCGATAATGGACAAGTCCACATTTATACAGCAGTTCGCAAGCGACGCCAAAGTTGTGCCACCCCCTGTCACGTTGCTGAATTTTTCCCGCGAGCCCATCAACGTGTTGGGAGCCTTCACGGCTACTGTTACGTTCAAGACGAGACAGGCACAAGTGCTGTTTTATATAGCGGACAACGGTACGTCGCTACTTGGAATGGACGCTGTGGTAGCATTGGACATTCAAATGAGTGGAGCAGCCAGAACATGCTTCTATACCGACGCTGACGAGCCTGATGAAGCGTCGCGACTACCAGACCCTCCTCTGGTATCTGAGCAGACTACTGACAACACGGAAGGTCGGCAACTTCCACCTTCCACATCTACAACTAATGTAACCTGCCAGCCCGACGACATGTCTGCAGCGCTGGAAGAAGAGTGGGCGGCGCGTGCCATGCCACAAAAACAAGCGGCAGTAATTCCGCCTACCGCACCCGCACCGGCAATGCAAAGTCCAACACTTCCAGCATGTCTCGCACGTTTTAATCACCTCTTCACCCCTGGCTTGGGTCGAGTGAAAGGAATTCAATGCAAGGTAAAGATTCGAGCGTCGGTTCCACCTGTTCAACATCGCGTGAGGCGAATCCCTCAAGCGGCTCGGCAAGCCGTCTCGGAAGAAGTCAAGCGCCTAGAACAAGAAGGCGTGATTGAGCGCATTAATGCCTCAGAATGGGTCTCGCCCATTGTGGTCGTGCAGAAGAAAGACGGCACCATTCGGATGTGCGTTGATCTTCGTAGCGCAAACAAAGCGGTTGTAATTGATAGTTACCCGCTTCCTCACATCGAAGAGCTGTTGAACGCTCTACACGGTGCCCGTCACTTCTCAAAATTAGACCTCGCGGCTGCTTACCATCAAGTGCCATTGCATCCAGACAGCCGCGACATAACAGCCTTCATCACACACGAAGGGCTCTTCCGCTACAAAAGAGTGTGTTTTGGACTAGCTTCTGCTCCTGCAACGTTCCAGCAGATGATGTCCAAAATCCTGCATGGCTGTCAAGGCGTACTGTTTTACCTTGACGACGTTGTCGTCTTTGGCAAGACTCAACAAGAACATCTGGAACGTCTGCAGGAGGTCCTTCAACGCATTTCTGACGCAGGGCTCAAGCTTAACAACAAGTGTGTCTTCGGCGTCCCAGAACTCTCTTTTCTGGGACATAAAGTCAGCGGCGCCGGAATCGCTCCTTTGCAACAAAAAGTGGATGCTCTTCAAGCTGCTCCGATCCCATCCTCGTCGCCAGAAATGTATGTTGTGTCCCGGGCTATGGGGACACTGTGGAGCGAGCAACCAGTCTGGTCCGAGCGTTCTGATAGACTGTTCTTTTATTAGATAGAGCCAATAGAGGAAAAGAAAGATGAAGAGAAGAAGAATGATGATAGCATCAAAATATTTACAACACTGTGAAGAAGATGAAGTCGAAATCGAAACTAGGTGAACACAACAGGCCCGCAGTGCAAGTCCGACGCCAAGCCCGCGAAGAACCAACGAAGGCACTACCGAGATCCGGTTCAGTCGCCGCAACCTCGGCCTACCCCGGAACTTGGACCACTGCCGGACAGGACAAAGAAGCCGCCGAAGCCGACGATGACCACCACGTCGCAGCCAGACGGAACGCCAGCGACGTCCATTGTCTACGTGCAGGCCCCACCAAGGACGCCGCCGAATTTCAGTGGCAATCTTCATGAAGATGTGGACGACTGGTTGGGCCAGTACGAACGTGTCGCACGATTCAACGGATGGGGTCCTGAGCAGAGCCTGCGAAATGTCTACTTCGCTCTGGAAGGCACTGCACGCACCTGGTTCGAGAACCACGAAGCGTCAATTTCGTCATGGCAAGACTTCCAGGCGGAGCTTCGACGCACTTTTGCCAGCCAGCAGCGACGTCAGCGGGCCGAAGAACTTCTTCAAGCAAGAAGCCAAGGGCCGAACGAGAGCGTCACAAGTTTCGTCGAGGACGTTCTCCGCCTCATGAACCGCGCCGACCCAAACGCTCCTGAAGAGAAGAAGCTGCGGTTCCTGATGCGAGGAGTAAAAGAAACCATCTTCGGAGGCCTTGTGCGGAACCCGCCTATCACCGTCCAAGACTTCATCACCGAGGCTACTAACATCGAACGTGCCCTACAAGCACGCGCCTCCCACTATCAGAGACTTCCTGGCTTCGCTGCCCTCTCGCCGTACAGCAGCAACACCCCGGACATACGCGAAATCATTCGCGACGTCGTCCAGGAGGAGCTCCGAAAGCTGCTACCCGCCGCTGACCGACCGGCTTCACTCTCCATCGCCGAGGTCGTGCGGGAAGAGGTGCAAAGAGCCGTTCAACCCGAGACTCCCATCAGCGTAGCAGTCCCCGAAGAAGCCACGCTGACTTACGCCGCAGTGGCCCGACGGCCACCGCCTCCTCCTCGCGCCTATGTCGCGCCTCCCCGACGTCAGTCTCCTGCGCCGCAGCACGACAGACGCCACGACGACCCGGTCCAGTACGCCTGCCAGGAGCCCCGCGCACCCCGGAAGACCGACGTGGGGCGAACGCCCGACCAACGCCCTCTGTGCTTCCACTGCGGGGAGGCGGATCACACCTACCGCCGATGCCCATACCAACGACTCGGGCTGCGCGGGTTCCACCCGAACGATCCGCGCCCCCGTTATGGTGAACGCCCTCGGGAGATCGACGAGTACCTGCGACGACCTCAGTCACCCGAGCCTGCGTCCCGCCGAGAGTTCCGGTCGCCGTCGCCACGACGTCCAGCTTCGCCGATGCACCGACCCCGACGTGCAAGCCTGTCACCCCTCGCTCCTCGCCGGGGAAACTAGGCGCGGCAACCCCTGGAGGTGGAGTTGCCGAAGACGACCGACGCCAAGATCCTCCACGAACGTCGGAGGGCCCCCACTCGAACGCTACCAGAGACCGAAATGACGCCCCTGCAACGGTGTCCAATAACCTAAACGTCGTCATCGACGGCCACGACGCATCAGCACTCGTGGACACCGGAGCAGACTACTCAGTCTTGAGTGGGAGGCTCTCCCGCCGCCTTCGAAAAGTCATGACGCCGTGGGATGGACCTCAAATACGAACCGCCGTAGGGCACCTCATCACGCCGGTTGGGAGATGCATTGCTCGCGTCGAGATCCACGGTGAGACGTGCCCTGTTAAGTTCGTCGTTCTGCAAGACTGTTCGAGAGACGTTATCCTCGGCATGGACTTTCTCTGCGAGTATGGCGCCGTCATCGACCTCGGAGCAAACCGGCTGACGCTACGAAGACCTGCTCCACCACCGGAGGAACCCAAAGCGACGTCATCGACGGTACGAGTCCTCGCAAACCACGTGAACCTACCGCCGCGGTCGAGTGTTTTCGTACCCGTCGGGGTCGATGAGACCTTCTGCGGGGACGTTCTGCTCGAAGGAAGCCTCCAGTTGCTTCTAGGAAGAGGGATCGGCATCGCAAGAGGCGTCGCGGAGCTCCAAGACGGACACACCGTCGCACTCGTAACGAACATCCGACAGGAGGCCCAGCACCTTACGAAAGGCACCACCGTGGGTCACGCCGAGGAACTCCCGGACTCAGCCGCAATCGCCGGAGTATCAGAAGACCTCTCTTCGTGGCCACCCAAGACAACGCCGCCTTCGCAGTTTGACATCGACCCAACCCTGCCTACCCCACAACGACGACAACTCAGTGACCTTCTCGCCGAGTTCACTGAGTGCTTCTCCACGTCGTCAAAGGTGCGCCAAACGACCGTTGCGAAACACCGAATTGTCACTGAAGACAACGCGCTTCCTGTCCATAGGTCGCCGTACCGTGTCTCTGTGAAAGAGAGAAGTCATCCAGAAGCAGGTCCAAGAAATGCTCGATGACGACATTGTCCATCCCTCAAGCAGCCCGTGGGCTTCACCTGTAGTCCTTGTGAAGAAGAAAGACGGGACTCTTCGGTTCTGCGTGGACTATCGCCGACTGAACGCTGTAACAAAAAAGGACGTCTACCCGCTGCCACGCATCGACGACACCCTGGACCGGCTGCGCCATGCCCGATACTTTTCGTCGATGGACCTGAAGAGTGGGTACTGGCAGATCGAGGTCGACGAACGAGATCGTGAAAAGACTGCCTTCGTCACGCCGGACGGGCTGTACGAATTTAAAGTGATGCCGTTCGGACTATGCACAGCACCGGCGACGTTCCAGCGCGTAATGGACACCGTTCTTTCCGGCTTGAAATGGCAAAGTTGTCTCGTCTATCTCGACGACGTCGTGGTATTCGCCAGCGACTTTGACGAGCACCTCAGACGTTTGCGAGCCGTGCTACAGGCTATCCAGAATGCCGGACTGACACTGAAGCCGTCAAAATGTCGGTTCGCTTACGGTGAGCTCAAATTCCTGGGCCATGTCGTGAGTGCTCAAGGTGTAATTCCTGACCCTGCAAAGACATCCGCTGTCGCCGAAAAAAATGTCACGAATGACGAGGGGACAAAACAAAGGAATAACTGAGAAAACTGAAACGTTTAATGGGGCGAACTTGTGCCCAAAAATAAAAGGGAAAAGAAGATAACAACAGAGCGTCGCGGGCGTCGAAGGCGGCGAAGCAGCAGGATCCAACGCTGAGGCGAAACTGACTCTGGCTCGCCACGCGAAATCCCTTATGTACAGGCGCGGGCTTCTGGAATAATCGGCGTAGAAGGTTCGACGCGTAGAACACTCTGACCTCCAACAAGCAACAGGATTCTGGAATTTTCCGGAACACCAAATTGCAGGAATAAACAAAATACACGTCGCTCCCAGGAATCGAACCCTGGCCTTTCGCGTGGTAGGCAGGCGCGATAACCGTTAGGCCACGCGCGCGCTGCCCACTTGGCCAGCTGCGCGCGCGGCAGTATAGAATTCCCATAGACCGCTAGGAATGCCTTGAAAGTAAAAACCTTTACGTTGTAAAAGGATGTTATATTTTTTCCTGTCACCCTCAAATTTGCGTCTACGCACAGGTGGGAAAATGCTTGTTCCACCTCCTCTGAGACACACTTTTGTTTTTTTCCGAAAAGAAGGAAGTATTTTGCAAAAGTATGGTTCGTTTCGTTGTGCGGACATCTTTTCCTACCTCATATAAAATGTTTATTGTAAGCAAAAAAATAGGCAAGACACCCCCATAACCCTTTCTTATCTGAACAAAGCCAGGAGAGATAACCGACGTGTACGGAGCACAAGTCACAAGGCAGCAGCAGAACTGTGAGTTTTCGTCGGCCGCGTTCTGGAGATAACGTACGTGAATGACGTACGTGAATGCAGCGCAAGCTACAGGACAGAATCATCGGGACTGTGAGTGTTCGTCTGCTGCGTATTGAGGTTCTTCCATTCTCATCTAGAACTACACGCCTCGGCCACAGGCCAAAAGTCCGATTTTGCTCCGTGAACATTAACTTAAAATCCTCACGTTGCTTTTGCTGATTGCATTGTTTATTTTAGCGGGTATCCTCGTGTACTTCATTGTGTTCACAACTTGCTTTTATTTGAACATAAGTTTGATGAGCGACGGAATGTTGGGTTTTGTATCTCTTCGACGACAAATCCTATCGAATATGTTGTGACCTTCCTATCCATCAGAGGTCATCACATACTCTAATAAATTTGTCTACCGAAGAATGATTCAAATGCTTGTTATTTGCGTGCGCTGGGTCGAAGAATTGCAGTCATTACCCGTGTGGGGCTAACGGACTTACCTCACAATTTTACCGTATTCAACGGGTGCCGGTATTGAACGAGCGTCGGTATCGAACGGGTACCCGTATCGAATGGGTGACCGTATCAAACGGGTACCCGCATTCTATAATCTCGTATGGCCTGACCAGGTCGGCCATTTGGCAACTTGTTCGAATTTGAAACTGGTCGACCATTTGGCAACCTGTTCAATTTCCAAATGTTTTTTTAAGCAGGATATTTACCCCGTAGAAAATGTCAATGATTACCCCGGAAGTAAAGGATCTGATGCGAACAGATATTAATTTAATGCAACTGTTACGACTGATGCGCACGGATGATATCTTTTTATACAAATTTTCAAGAAGCGCGCACTCATCTTGAATATCATCACTTCTGGTATGCGCTAAAACATCGTTTTAATCTCTCCACGCCGCTCGAAGGTGATCACGAAAAATGCGTGATTTTAACAGGTTCTTGTTTTCTCTGACCTATATTTTCTGGCATATTCCAGGTTGAAATGTATTGTGATTTTTTTGTCTCGCGTACCAAATATGGAACGAACGTGACTGAGAACGGGAGGAAATGAAAAACGTTCATAACAACTAAAACGCCTCCTTTCCTTTGCGAGTGTCCATCACGGCGATAATTATTTTAGTTCGTGTGAGAAGTAAATATCTCACCTACGTGGACATTATCAGTTAACCACGTTTCTGCGAGGATGACAATGTCAGCTGCACAATCATCAATGAGGCCACGAAGGTCTTTACGTTTTGGGCATGACGCTACGATCAGTAGTGAAGAGAACAGAAATTTGAAGCAGACTATTAGCTTCATTTTTTATAGCATGGGCAGGATTAATTCTTCGGGATTGACTTAGCTAGCTGCTAGTTTCAACGACAGAATCAGAGGTGGTATCGTAGACACTTCATGACCCGTCTACGTAGAGTTTGTTGAGCCGCAGTTCAAAATGACAGCTTTAAAGCGGTAGCTTTATATGGCCAACGAACATCCACGTAAGCATGGAATGTGTAGGTCGGTCAATCCGTAACCGCCAAACCAACCTGCAAAAAAAAAAAGAAAGGCAGCCGGTATAGCGTTTGAACCCCGGTCACTGGCGTGGAAGACGAGTGCGCTATTGACTCAGCTACGGATCCAGCACGCAGGAACGGGAGGAGCAAATGCAGGTGGTGTGAAAAAGCGCGTGAAGCGGAGAGGGAGGAACGGGAAAGAAAGGCAGGTGCAGAAACAGGTGGTGTGGAAAGAGCGCGCTGTACGAGGAGGAGTGGAAAGAACAGAAAATAGCGCTTCCCTTCTCTTGATGGCCCAAAAAATTCAGCGTAAAGGCTTTGTGTTCGGGTGGTAGTGACCAAAAGGCGCGCCCAGCGTGATAAAGAGAGAATTATGTGACGCAATCGGTTTTCACACAAAACCGTGCCCTAAATGGCCACCAGAACTAAGAGCACCACCCACCCCAGGCACTGAAGGACTAAGGATCATCCTGCCTTAGGCACCATCCTCCCTATAGCTACCGCATTTAAACGTGTTTGGCAGAATGACCAAACATGCAGCCAATTGTATGGTTTGACGAACTGAAGTTTGACAAATTGAAGTATGTTTTTTAAAGATAAATAGTGCGAAGGTCAAGTGACCTTCGCGCTATTTATTTCTAAAATGCATATCCAACTAGCTTACCTTAATATTTTAATACAGTTTATTGAAGTTTGTTATGTGGTAGTTTCTCCGCAGCCTAGCAACCTTCACAAACTGCGAAGTCTGTTCCTTTTAATTTGCGTGCATGTCACTATTCATTTCTTGTCTTTGAATAGGCTAAGTTAAACAATGCTCAATACTAATTCGTTCATCTTGATTCTATACACAAGGAACTCTTGAACATTTCACTCACTGATATGTCTGAAGAATGCCCCCAAACGTTGTTGGGGAGTTATTTCGGTCTAAAGGCGCTTGACAAGGGCGAATTGAGTTAACGGTTGTAGTCTAAATATTTTTCTACGCCTTCTTGCTTTATCCTCATTATTGTAATAACATTGACGGTAGTTATAAAAAATAGAGTTGCCTTCATCATTATAATAAACGCGGGGAACGCAAAAAGCGTTATGCATGCATTATACGTGCGTCATGCTTTCTTTCGCTTGGTTACGGAATGCTTTGGGTGGTTTCGGATGCGTATCATGTACTCCGCGGGTTTATAAGAATATTAAAAAGTAGTTTGAATTTATTCAGTGGTGTGGGCAAAAGTGCGCACGTTTCGCATGGGTGTCACAGCATTTCAGCATGCCGCAAAGCTCTTTAGCCGTTAATTGCACCGAAAACTACAGCAAAAGTAGCGGAGTGAGTTTCCACAAGTTCCCGGCAGACTCTGAAAGGCATAAAAGGTGGATAATATCCGTGGATCGAAAAGAATGGTCGCCTCGCGCGGACGACCGTTTGTGCGGCAAGCACTTTCTGGAAGGCAAGTGCTGGCTTCCATTTCGATCTCCGTCCCGAGACTTGCCTATATGCAGGGAAACCGTCGTCTGATCGAGACCAACCGGAGTTTTGTTCCCACGGTGTTCGAGCACGAAGCACCGGCCAAGCACTCGTCGGTGGCTGGCTACGCCCGCGCTATCAGGCGGAAGAAAATCGCCGACAAAACCTCAATGCTGTAAGCGTTACAAAAAAAAAACAAAAAAAAACGTAACGAGATACGTTATTTGTTACTTGCAAATAAAAGGAACACGTTACCGACCTACGTTACCTCAAAATAAAAGGAACGCGTCACCGTTACTGATAAAAAGTAACCCACGTTACTTTTGTATTACTTTTTAAAATTATGATTGAACTCGTTTTACTGTTTTGACGGTACAGGTATGCATAAAATCATATTTCAAGAAACATTATGTTCATGCAGAAACTGGACATGATTACTCTATCTCTTCTTACAGTTTCGCCTAACTGCTCACGATGAAAAATGCAAACAAAAACGCAGAAAAGTCTAAAATTCACATGGCTTCACGGCTAAAAACACGGAAAAAGTTGAAGTGTAATTCCTTTAAGACTTGGAAGAAGAAGTAACAACTAACGTAGCTACGTTACACGTTATATGAAATAGTAACGTAAGGTTACCCTTTACTGTTTCGAAAAAGTAACGAGTAGGTTACTACGTTACAGAAAAAGTAACACGTTACCGGTAACGCCGTTAGCTGTAGCGCGTCACGGCCAAGACTGCAGAACGGACAAAGCGTTACCGCTTGTCATGCCTTGTGGTCGTGAGGGTAGGAAAAATATCATACCTTGACTCGAAGACGCTGTGTGTAATTAATCAATTAATAAATACACTTAAGCAGACCTACAGCCTGCTGATCCCGCCGGCAGTGCGGAAACCGGCTCGAAGTAATCGGAGGCCTCGAGAGACTTGTACGCCTGCACCGTGTTGGCCGTGAACTGGCTTGGCGGAAAAACTAAATAAACGACGACGTGAGCCGTCGAAGGCAACGCCGTCCATGCACAGTTGGTCTCGATACCGCTGAAGATCAGGCTCAGGAAGCGAGTTCAAATAAACAGTCGGGCATAACATACGACATACGTTGACAGGGAATACGACGGGCAAATAAAGCTAGAAGCGTCTCTACAACGTCAACAACAAGCGCACGCCATAGAACGCAATGGCGAAAACGCGGAGAGCCTGGCCGCTTTTGCCCACATAGCTGCTGCACATGCGCGGCCTTCCGGCCGCGTTGGTAAACAGAGCTGCGCCGTGTGTCGGTCTATACAGTCATATATATGTTCGATTCTCGCTGCTCGACGTCATAAATATCTCTAATTATGATGAAGTATGAAGTAGTTATGTCTCAGTAAGTTTCCATATGCTTTCTGTGCCCGTGCTTGCCTATGGGCCAGCATACTTTATGTACCCTTGGCCTGCGTGTTACGGCTTTCCGTTACATTCGGACGTCATGATGTTTCGCAAGAAAAACAAGTTTATCAACATTTTATGTTAAATAACACAATTCTTAGTGCTTCGTTCCAGCTTCAGTCCGGACGCAGCCGGAGCAACGAGCTGATGGGCTTTCTTTCGTCCTCGTCTAATAAGTGCCACCATGTCCTTGACATCCCAATACCAATACCAACTAGCCCAGCATTCAGCATTGTTGGGACTAACCAGACGGCGTCAACATGGTGTTTCTCATGTTTCTGTACGTGTTCTATCATCGCTGAACCAATCATAAACAGAATAGACCCTCGCGCTATTGACGCTGATTGATTGGTCCCATTCGCTCGTGCCGTCGGCTGCGTCTGTACTAAAGTTGAAACGAAGTATATCACTCGAAAGCCGCGCAATACCGAGGCAGACCTGTACCAATATCTTTACCAGGAGAGACCGGATTTTGAGGCTTCTCTTTTTATGACCTCACTGACGCAACTGGACGCAGGCTATATGTCAGCCATTCCCATAGAAAAAGAGCATATTATCGTCTGTACGGTGACGGACGATACGAACAAGACCAGGCGAGCGTGTGGCTCCGTCCGTGGACCTTTCATTGCATCTAACGGAAGAAAGTTGGGTTATCATCGAGGCTATGCGGAGCGCAAGTTCGTCTGCTTCTTTTGTAGGGGTTTTGGTGACGTCAGAAAGACGCCGAGCTTCGATTGGCTCTGATTGGAAGAATAGTGGGTAGACCTCCAAGCAAGCTGCCTTCAGGTCTACCCACTATCCTTCAATCAGAGCCAATCAGAGCTCAGCGTATTTCTGACGTCCCCACAACCCCTGCAAAGAAGCAGACGAACTTGCGCTCCGCATCGTGTGAACGAGTGGTATTTCAGCGGATATTTGCTTTTTTAATAGCTCCCCATTGTGTCGGTAGACAATTAATGAGCCAATAACAATTGTAGTAGTGTTCGGTGAAATGAAATAAAAACAGTTTATCCTCATTTATCCCGCCAACGTATTATCAAACGCTCGAAAACTGATCGGTCAACCTGCCGACCTGGTGCTTTCAACCAGGCTTGATTTTTTCTTTGTCACTAAACGCCTCCACCACCGGCGCTGAAATCAAGATTAACATGGCGGCAGCCGGTCAAGCGGAGAGGGACGACGACACTTGAACAGCCGCTGAAGCGTCGACAACAGTGGAGCAATCGTCCGATAGATAGAGCTGCAGGCCGTTTTATCCACGTGCTTGCTTGGTCTTTTTTTATTTTTATCGTCCGCGACTGTACATCGGGTAAATATTAGATTTTATTATTGAATAAGTCCACGACGTATTACTCCTTTCAGGTGAGCGTACTACGCCGCTCCTGAACCAGGAAATGATCAGTACTCAATACACGCTTTTAAACTCCTGAGTGACGCAGGTGAGACGCTGCATGTTATGAATTCCACAGCTATGTCCCTGTGTGTATACGTTGCCGACGCGATTTTTTTAATGAACCTGCGAGAAACTTGCGAGGCAGTCCTACGTTTAATATAATTTTGTAATTGTCGCATTGCATTTTTGTTGCGAAACGCGGTGACATGTTGGGCTAGCTGGTGATCGTTGCACATAGTGAAAAACAGTTCTCAAAAGGACGGGTCAGAGAGGCTGAACAAATGCGCGCTCACTCACAACTAAAATATAGTATATCAAAGAAGCCTTACACAAATTATCAATGAGTTTTTATTGAGTTTCTAATGTTTTCGTATAGAATACATAATAAACTCAATAGAAACCATGGATAAGTTTCATAAGAAAAAGGGAAAAAATATGAGCCAGGTAGCGAAATAGAAATACACAAAGATAAAAGGCACTCTGGAAAAAGGCACTGTGCAGAAAGGAAGAAAGACATTCTCTTACGATTTCTTTTTGTATATTCACTTGCCAAAGTGATTTCCTTTCGTCTTTTCGACGGCTTTCTCTCGTTCGCCACATAATTGCCACAGTGTCAGGCTCCAGTCAAAAAATTCTCTCATATCAACCGAGCAACCATCAGTGAAGCCTCATTCTGGCACTTGCTCGGCGATTTTGGCCCCGAGTTACAACATGAAAGCCGAACAACCGGACGTGAAGCCTAACTGTGGCACTTGTTTGGCAATTTAGGCACACAAGAGCCAGACGACAGCTAAACTATATACCAAGCGGTGAGGCTTAACCTTGGCAGTTTTTTGGGGGCCAAGAGACCCCTGATACAGGCCAAAGTAAATCAAGTTTGACTGTGCATTGGCTTCTTTGGCTTTGCAAGAACCTCAATTCCACGATAAAAGCAAAATAATTCGCTGAGAAGTGTGCTATATACCTTATAAAATTTGTTATAATCTGTTTCGTGGCAATTAAGCGGTTTTCAATCTTTAAATTACGAGTAGGTTGATGTGCTGGGATTACTTGCTGTAGACAATAAACAAATGCATTAATTAATATTTATCATGGACTCCGCAGTAGTGACTGTCGAGAAAGTCAGCTCCACGGCGCAAAATTATTGTAGAACCTGGCCTTTCATTGCCTCACCAATTTTGGTTCTGCAGGTGTAGTTTTCTGTTAGACCCTTTTGAGGTGGTGGACTAAGACTGAAATTCGTGAATGCGATGCAACAAACCAATTAAGGGAACCTGGAACCCACCAGCGGAGGGCAAAAATTAACGTGGACCAAATAGATATTTCTTATGTACAACAGCGATTTCGGTTGCACGGCATCTATTCCGCTACAGGCCTGCGTCAGAATGCGGACACGTCGGCCAGGATTCGAACCCGCTACCTGGGGATCCGAAAGCAGGCGTAATGACTCGGAGCCTCCAGGGCGGCTTTTTAGGAGGTAGAAGAGAGGACACTACAAATAGAGATCTTGATATTTCGACGAACTTAAAAGAAATACGTTTTATTTTTAAATAATACACGAAAGATATAACCAAATGTAAAACATTTTCATAGTAAAAAAAAAAATCTTGAAGGAATTTTGTAAAACGTAAGTGCTACGAACAAATGATTAAAAGTGAATGTTATGTATTTTGCCCGTCCTTGAGCGCATGCGAACAAACACATCACCGCATAAGAATGTATAAGTGGGCTAGGTGGCACATGACTGCCTACGCTCAAGTGGCAAAATGTAACCAGCACAATGGGTTTATTTTACCATTCCTTTTTGTTTTTGTCGTAACCTTTGGCGCTTTCTCTTATGCTCACCCATTATTGTACAGAATAGAAAAGCGCGAAGAAGCAATTGCCAATTTACTTAATTTTATGTCGCAACAGGAGGTAGGGAAATTGAATTAAATGTTAAAACCGCAATTGTTTCCTTGCTTGGGGAAACAATAGTGCTTCTTTGTGAGTGGAAAACCAACGACAGCGGTAATCGTTGGTGCCTGAGACGAGCCTATATGAACCAGTGTTGGAGGTAACGCGTTACTAGTAACGACGTTACTGGTAACGCGTTACATTTTTCGCTAACACAGTAACGTACTCGTTAGTATGCTGAATGACTAATGAGTAAAGTATTTTCGTTACTTGTTTACGGTATCGGCAATCAAATTACGTTACTCGTTACTCGTTACTTTTGACCAAAACTGGTGAAATACATTACGTATTTGGGAAAAGGTCACGACGCCTGATCTAACGTTTAGAATAGCAATCTGGTGCATAAAACTGGAGACATTAGAGGAACTAAATTTAGGTCACTAAGCTCAATGGAGGATCTAGCTTCTCTGCTCGAGGGGCAACTACTTGCACTCGAGCACGCAATGCCCAGGCAATGCCGTATCTTGC
Source organism: Ixodes ricinus (assembly GCA_037355805.1). Classification (NCBI taxonomy): domain Eukaryota; kingdom Metazoa; phylum Arthropoda; class Arachnida; order Ixodida; family Ixodidae; genus Ixodes; species Ixodes ricinus. The sequence continues at coordinate 71,894 of JAZHYW010014584.1, forward strand.
TGCTTAGACTTCTGAGCCTTCGATTTCCTAAAACGGTTGGTTTACCACTTATCAGTCCATCTATTCACCCATCCATCTCAAAATCCTGCACAAGCTTATCGCTGCACAGAACCAGCATCCGTCACAGTAAACTTAAAAAAACAAACAAAAAACGTTCTGATCAAAAGAGACATCCATTAAAAGGCGACATTATCTCGCTTCTCGAAGGCGAAACAAACCTTCCGTACCAGCTAAATCCGTTCGTCCTTCTTTTTTTTTTTTTATAGTGTCACTACACACAAGGCTTGAACGATCGACTGCGTTACAGCCCCCTCCCTCCCCTCCCTCCTCTTCCCCCTCTTCTTTGTGCAGCAGAGGTAAACAGCGGGGGGGGGGGGAGGGAGTAGAGAGACATTCGTTTAAAACAAGTGGACAACTAGTGGTGAAACAATTTGCTCTTTTCTCTAGTTAGAAAAAAAAACAAACCTTTGTGGAATTTTTTCTTTTCGTTCCCCCCCCCCCTCGCTGCCTGAAAGTTGCTGACCCACTTTTGTACACAGAAGAATCTTTCGCTTGATTAGTCTACTTCACTAAGGTCATAACAAAAAAATTAAAAAATTTTAAACCTAAAAAGAACACTTACAATCACAAAACGTTTTTTTGTTTCGCAGAAAAATTAAGAGCTACAACTGTTAAGAGGCAGCAAGTGATTATAACCAGTGTGCTGGTAACCGGTGTCCTGTTCCACATAGTGGAGTAAATCAGTCTCTTGTAACAGTATGAACCGGACTGTTACTAAAACCGGCGTAAAGATGAGGTGTGTTGTTTGGCTGGTTGTGTTCCAGCAGTCCCCGTTCGCATGCTGTAGTTGATAAAAGCCGATTGACTTTCGATTGGCCTCGTGAAAGTTTTCTTTCACGAGACCGAAGGCATGTTTGTAAGCGAACACACCTCTGCCAAACATATGTACTCGAACACGAAAGTAACGTAATGGTAACGTTCGTTATTTTTGAAAAGTAACGGTAACGGTATATCGTTACGTTTGTAACAAAGTAACATAGCCCAATAACGCGTTAATTTTTACCAAACTAACGAGTAACGCTATTTCGTTACTTTTTTTCGGTAACGGGCACAAGAACAAAGTTTGAACAGGTGCAAATTTTCATGTTTGCGCTACGTTTTTCTTGATCTGTAACAATCTTCTCTCTAAACCGTCACCTAAGTTAACTCGCTTGTAGCGTCAACCATTCCCGGTTTTGGCGTTGTTTCCTCTTGTTTTAGACTGTGTTAAATTTAGTATACTTATATTGTTATCCCGTGAGTAGTCGAAGGGGTGGCAGGTATTCGTTACCTGTAGACATGCCCTTACGACAGTGCATCATTGTCTGGAATAAATGGTCCCATATGTATGTGTGTGATGTTTTTGCTCAGCTTCCTGTCATCCGTAAGTTGACACTGTTTTCTGCGCTATACTTGAACCCTGCAGATAGGCGAAGGTGAAGGTTTGATCTTGGCCGTGCTATGAAGGACCTGGAGTCGCATAAGGTCGATCCCTTCCACGGGTTGGACTCTCGCTGGAGCTGGATCACGGCCGCGTCATGCAGCTGGATGCTGTTCTTCGCAACGTTCAGCGTCCGCGTCACCGGAGTGCTCTTCATTGGTATCATGGGCACCTTCGGAGTCACCAGGGAACAAGCGTCGTGGCCCGTGACGCTGCACAGCTGCTTTCTACATCTGGGAGGTGAAACTCCCGCTTGGAAATCCTTCTGCTTGCTCTTTCTGAATCATATGCCTGAGCTCGCATGGATTGACACCTCGTAAGTAGAAACTGTGTATCGCTGAAGGTTTTCACGTCACCTGCAAGAGTACTGCGCGGGACACGAATTAAACAGGATAGTGACGTCAGCGTTCGGCTGGGGCTCGTGTCCAACCAGCAAGGACAGGAATACCAGCCGAACACTGACGCAGCGCTCGGGTCTAATATGTGCCTCGTGCTGGCCTCTCGTATGAACCGACTCAACTAACTGACGTCACGCCACTGCGGTGGCGCTGCTGTCGGTATTGCGCATGCGTAGACACTTCACTCCTCCCGAATTTGGCCCACAGCTGGTGTGGGCAAGGGGCAGGGACTCCGGAAGTAGATTTTGAGTGGAGGGAGGGGGGGGAGCTGAAGTGAAGCATTTTGTTTTTGTATATTTCGTTATAGGAGACAAGGGCTGGAACCGAATTTCTGTTGCTTTAGTTTTACTTACTGTTTATTAAAATATCAAATATTTTTTGCACGAAGTTTCTTACTTAGCATGTGCAATCACTTTTCCTTCTTGGTTTATAACAACAGTAGGGAGTTTTAGTGGCTCGTACGCAATACAATTGTGGGTCGGAAATGCACACGCGTAAAACGCAATATTGCGTTTTGCGCATGCACTTTCCGACCCTCGAAGCTTTTACGTACGATCCACTAAAACTCTCTAATATCGCGAAAACGCTTATGCATAGTGCTTCAGACAATTTCAAAATTCCTACTAGGATACACAGCATTGCAAAATTGAGTTTGCGGAGAATCACGTTTATTATTCTTGAAATGTTCATCCAAAAAAACATCTACGCTATGAAATGAATCCGTAAGCCAAGACAATTACATATATACAATGACATCCTAATACGTATTTTGAAAATGTGCACAAAAGCTTGATAAAGGGAACAGATCCATATAAAGGCCCCAAAGCGACGTGTGTTGATCGTCTCGAGGAAGACCAAAGGTCGCCGTTCGCTCAGCAGTCCCGGAGACAAATTCCTTGATGATGTCGTCCAGGTTGAGCTCGACGTTCTTCCTTTTCGAATGTGCAAAATAAGGAGGTGTGTTAGCCTCCCTGACTCATGCGGCTGCGTAGATACGTTTTAATTCGGCGCAAGGCACTAAACGAGCGCTCCCCCAAAGCGACAGATGCAGCCACAGAATGAAGAAGTTTCGTATATTTTATGACTTGGTCCAGGAGGTCACGAATTTCGTCGGATTTTGCCTGTAGTGTTCTCAATATGGCGTCAATTGTGAGGAAATCAAGGTTGCATAAAAGAGCCGGCAAAAGTAAAAATTGCGCAGAGAGTCGGGCCAGATCAAAATCACATGCATGCAGCTCCCCTCTTTCAGGTCATCTCCAGCTCCCCTCTTTCAGGAGAACTGTCTTCCCCCGGCAGCGTTAATCTAAATTCTCTCTAGTTTTACTAGCAGCTTCATACCAGGCTATTCAAACCGCCGTTGAGTTTCACTCAGGATGCAGTCTACAGCCGCAAAGTACTTTTTCCGTAAAGCTGCCTTGCAATCAAGTACAACTGGCGGAGAAGGTTTGTTACTCATTTCAAGCCTCTTTGGCGGTTTTGTCGGCCTTGCGCTGCGAGGGTCCTTCAAACCTAGCCGCATTGCATTTGAACTCGCGCAGTCCCACAACTCTTCAAACAGCGCCGACTTCAGACCGTTGACGACGTGACAGTTGCATCTTAAGCAAGGGTGAGACTCGTTACCTGCAGCAGGTGTTTCGTAGACTTTGATACGTCTTTGCGTAAATGTTATCTCGCATCATATCGACACTCCGTTAGTTGATGCAGTCAGTTCGACGTCAGCGCGCTCTAGTCGAACGAAGTTTTGGGGTGTCGTATATGTGACAAGGTGTAACGTCTACACCCCTTTTTTAGAGTGCTCTTCGCATGGACCGAACAAAGCTATAGAGATGTTTATTCCCAGCAGCGTTTCAAACATTTTCAGAAGCCTCTCATCACCCTTCAAAATAGCCCAGCTGTTGTCTGCAATCGAATATTCTGCTTGTAGCAGCTCGTTCAGTGTCTCCTGAACTCATAGTTTTCAGCGAACCTTTTCATTGACTTCATTCTGACAGTCCACTTTGTTGGGCAAAGCGGAAGAAGGTTATTTGGCGTTGATCCGGTCTCTTCCGCCGCCTCGCTGACGGGAGGAATTACAATAGATCAATAAACAGCTTTGCGTTTCTTCGAAGTCGGAATGGGGGGGGGGCTTAGTCCCATCCTGAGAAATCCTGGGGGGGGGGGGGGGCTCTGGCCCCCCTGCCCCCGGTTTCGGAGTCCCTGCAAGGGGGGCATGTTAGTTAACACTGTGTTGGCGTATACGCGACGCCGAGAATCCAGCATTACGGCCCTGCCAATCAGGGGCGGTTGCTTCAACGTCACCGGGGCACATCGATTTGAGAGGGGCTAATCCCATGAGCGCAAGGGTTGTGTTCAGCGACACACACAAAATAGGTCAATTTCATTACAAAAACAAACAAACAAATGACTACTCGATGTCAAATAAAGCTCGGGGGAGATGTATTTGGCTGCTGGAACAATGCAATCGTTTAGTAAGAAGTAATCCCCCATGAACGGGTTACGTAGAAATAAACACGGTGAAAGTCAATCTAAAGCGGTCAAGCTGCAATGAGGAGTATTTTTTCGGCTGAGCGTAGTTTATCAATGCTAAAATCTACTTCCTATACCTCTTCCACGCGCATTTGTCATTGCATATTTGTATTGTTTTGTAACTTAACGCTGTTTTTTTACAACCAAGGCGAGCACGTGCTGCCCCTGTAACTACACGCCCTGTATGCGCCATGGAACTCGGTAATTTTGACAAGGGTTTATGGGGTTGAAATTCATGAAGTCATCAAACTTTCATTTAACCAAAGCGTTGAAAGGTGTTTTACACAGGTGTTTGAATAAAGAAAACAAGCAAAACGGTGAATTGTTCAATTGCTGTTCTTAAAGGTTGTAGCACGATTCCCCCGTGGCAGTTTTCCCGTCCCGAATTCCACGCGCCTTTTCTCTCCGAGTGTCAAAAGCCCCGTCGACAAAATACCTGTCTTGCTTCCCCCGAGTATCAATACTCCTGTGCCCAATTCCCCCGCTATGCCAGTGTTGCCATCCCCTTGATCATCTCTGCTATTTTTTTTAAAGACGGATTATCCCCCCGCCTTTCCCTCCCCCCCCCCCCCGTGATTAAGCGTCTGCTTAATAATGCTTGTCAATAAAGCAAGTGTAGGTTGTTTATTTGCACACAGTGCTTTGTAGGAGCAATGTCTATGCTACTTAAATAATGAAAAAGATCGCTGGCACAACTTTAAGAACTCCTGAATGTTCATGCTTGCCGTTGGACAAACCCTGTGTTTCTTTAAATGAATTTTTCCCCACAGTGAGTACCACGGCTTTGAAGTTGAGCCCAGTAATTTACACATCGCCAAGCAGCTCTGCCCTTTTGGTTTTTCTCTGAAAGCAATATCTTAATCGATCGACCAACACCGTGTACTTCTCTTTTGCGTTCTTAAAGATTCTACCTCCATCTGCCGCAGCCAAGCTTGTTCTCGGAGGAATTTGTAGTTGAAACTGTCCTAAGCTGAAAGGCGGTTCACTGTGACAAATGTGCGTGATCGTTATTGTTAAAAGAAACTATATAATTTTAAATGAGATAGCGAATAAATTGATGAGTTATTTTTTAATGCCAGTTATGAAAGAGCATGTGTGTATTACTGCCCCGTCGCTGGCCTCAGCGAGTGACGAGGTAGATTTTATCAAGAGGCGTGGCAAGATTGTGTGGGCACGTGTCGGCATGCTGGGAGTGTTTCATCGGGTTAATCGTTTCGTTCTATGTTTCCCCTCTCTTGGTTACTTCATGTTTCTTGCAGAAATGAAAGTTTTAGTTGCCAGTCAGCGCTGTGTTGCGAGCTCCTTTTTCTGATCCTCCGCTTTTTTGCGCCGTTTTCTTAACGGGCAACTCCGGTTAGTATTTTTGAATTTGGGATTACGACTGCTTTCAGCTACAACAGTGTCCCTGTATTACAAGGTATACATTTTTTCCTCGATATTATGTGTAGTTATATCAATATCACTGGTCAAAGTTTGGTTTCGGGCGTCTACGAAAAAGAAACCGAAACTATCTGCTAGAGGGATGGCAACACTGATCATCAGCCGTACGGCCGCAACGTGACGTCACACTGGTGCCGCGGTAACCGGTACAACCAATCATCCGCAGCTCCCCCGAAACCTGACGCCACAAGGGTGCTGCGCCAGTGTTCCTTCACTAAAAACTAACCCGCTTTCCGCCTGCTAAAGACCAGCTCGTTGCATCTTTAAAATCGGTCTGAGTGGAGTACGCGGCTTCACTTTGACGTAATAGTTCGGCCGCGATCATATTTCGTGCCACTAAAGCCATAGCAGTCTTTTATTTTGGTTTCGTTTTCTACCGCACCCTCATGGTATTCGTCATGTTTCTGTGCGTGTTCTATGCTCGCTGACTTGATCATAAAAAAAGACGCCGTGTCTGGCGCTTTTATCGCTGCTTGACCAGTCCCATGAGCTCGTATACCGTCGGCTGCGCCTGGACTTACGCTGAAATGAAGTATAGAAGCACTTCGTGTATCAGTTGCGGAGCTTGCCAACTCGCCAATCCGTTGCCCCCGAGCCGAAACATTTCTGGTGCCAGCCGGCGACGCGAGCGCCACTCGTGGATTTCAGCAAGGCACCGAGAGCACCCCGGGCACCTCTGGTTTTGTCGGCTCCGCGTTTCATCCGTGTTCTGGGACTGTAGCGAGCTTGACCCGCGCGTGGGCGCAGACATGAAAAGCCGTAGTTTTGGAATTTCCGCACCACTTAGGGAAGGCCAGTGCACAAATTAAACAGGAGTGTTGTATCAGCGCTCGGGTTGGACTTATGTTCAATCATTAAGAACACTTGTTCCAGACAAACGCTGTCGCATCACGATCGTGTCTATTTTGTGCCCCTCGCTGGCATCCCGGAGGTGACGCGAGAAATTCGATACTATTGTCTTTCCTCATAGCGATTTGACTTAAAGACTCTGCAACTGATAGCCCACATGCATGGCTGTCTCAATTCGTTGGAGATATAGTGCTGTTTTAAAGTCCCATTTCGCGTGCAAGTGCAGGGTATGTATTACTTCATAAGAAACCGAAAATGTCAATTCCGACTCGCATTTCCAAATACATATGTCTATTACTTCGCGTTATTTACCGCTGTTGTGGTGAGGTGAAAAACAAAGTACAAATAATAACTGTGATGAGGAGGTTTAGACAGTGCAAAGTTTGTCTGCCTCCAATAGGCATCTGGTGTTTTCGCTGTAGATGGGACATTTAGCGAGTGCAGTACGACCCGACGTTGGTACGACCGAATCACCTGAGCTCTTTAACGTGCATCACTCGTCCATATCAAAACAGTACAGAGTGAGGATGAAAACCAGGATCCGTGAATTCTGCAGCGCGAGCTTTCGTTTCACGAGATGAAAGTACAAAACGGGACGCAGTTAGCGAGAACAAGTAGTTACCGGCTGTTTCTGATATTTTCTCTACAAACTCAATGCGGAGCGAAAGTTCGTCTGCTTCATCTGCAGGAGTTGTGTTGACGTCAGACAGACGCCGAGCTCTGATTGGTTCTGAATGAAGGACAATGGGTAGACCTCAAGGCAGCTTGCTTTGAGGTCTACCCACCATCCTTCCAATCAAAAATCAGAGTTCGGCGTTCTGACGTCACCATAACCCCTGCTGATGAAGCAGACAGACTGGGGCTCCGCATGGCTATCGTCGAAATTACCGGTCATGTGAAAAACACTTATTGAGGACACGAACGTGGGAAGTAAAGTTTTACTGACAAGCTTTACTGCCCGAGTAATACGCCAAAGCACAACGCGACGTGAAGAAGATTCCTTCGTACCTACAGTGCCTCGTTGTATGGATACACAACACGTCGGCATGACCTCAAATCTATCCAACTTCAAGACGAATGTCTTACTGACCCACACTTCACAAGCTGTACATTTTCGATTGTTGCGAAGATGAACACGCGACCGTCGAGCGATTCATAGCGGCGGTGCTAGCAGTATCAGTATGGAGTGGTCTGCGCGCCTTAAGGTACAGCTTGCCGCACTTGCGAGATATCGCGCGCAAGCTGCCACGGTGGCCTCTGCGTGACAATGTCAGTACCAACCCATACAAAACCAGAACATGCAAGCGTTCGAACACGGAGCTAACGGAGCCGGGTGGTGCCAGCGTCACTCCTATAATGCTCAGCCAGCCACTCAAAGCGCTAATGTCGACTATGGTTCGACCCAGAATTTTCTGGCTCCGCCGCAAAGCGCGAGCTGCGAAACTGATTCAAATTTTCTAGTTACGTTGACGTACACCACCATCTCCTTTATAAATATTCTAAACACCCTCCCACGGACCTAATGCCTGATATCCAGCGGTCGTCAGCCCTAACAATATGCATGTAAACCGATAACGCAATACAAACAAAAGCGTCGGCAAAGCAATACTTTATGTATTTTTTATTTACAATACAATCTCGTTCACATTTCACAGAAATGTCATATATTCCACAGATATATGCTGGCAAAAAAAATGCCTACATGACGCCTGATTTTATGCAACGCACGCACAGAAATGTATAAAAAACATATAACGCAGCTTGTGCATCACGAGAATGCCGGAGTTTTATAAGTTCAACTACATGAAGAATAATAAACGTCTTCTTTTCAGGGCCAGTGATGGGTCTTCTATGCCGGCGCTTCTCCTGTAGGAAGGTACTTCTGGTCTGCACTTCGCTGACTGGGCCAGCAACTGCCTTGTGCTTCTTCGCCGAGGGCGTACTTTTCATCAACATCTTTTTCGGCGTCTTGCACGGTAATCGTTGGGCCGAACAATCACACGCGAGGGTAGCATAACGACTATTCGTGATACTTGTAGATGGGCTAAATATTTTCAATATTTTAAGACCATTTTTTGTATATGGAAGCAAACATGGCCTGGATATTAAAAATGATTCGCAGTTTTGTTCTCAAATAAATTGCCTGAAACGTAAGCCAATGATACAGTATTAGGGCGTGCTTCATGCTAGAGAAACTCGTCTTGTGCTAGGCTCGATATATTTGTACATCTGAATTCTTTATTGATAGACACTGTTTGAGAGTAAACGCCGCTTCACACACTTGCGTTCGGTTACAACCGACTGCGTTGTGCAGCCTTGTGCAGCCTTATGACGCTGGAACACACTGGCATGTTGGCGCCATCTATGATACTGCCTAGGAACTGCATTTAACTAGAGTGAGGGTTATAAAGTACGTGCAATATCAAGTGTACATGCTATGTATGAAGAATGGTAGTTCATCACATTGTTAAAAGGTTTTGAAACCCATGGTGAAAAAATAATGAAAAAAGAAATATAGGAAATATGCGGAAAAAGCAATGTGTTCCAAGTCCTACCCGATAGATGGCGCCAGGTTATCCTCTCGTGGTAAGCGAGTTTTAGACTGCCAAACGCACTCGTTTGCAACCAAACGCAATGATCTAAACCAGCAATAACATATTGAGGCGAACATCTCTGAAAGGTGTATCTTTCAGAGATATTTAGCACGAAAAAGCAATATATTGCTTTTTTGCGCTAAATATGAACCCGACAAAAAACTTTTTCGCCTGAACTATTCTTCGCCCAAGCTGCGTTAGAAAGCTTGGGGTAAGTTTCGTTGAGGGAAGTAAAGTACTGATATGTCCGTTCCAGCCAAAAGTAAGCTGTTCCTTTCTGTATGCGTACAAAACCGTTTTTTTTATCGAAGCGGTAGAGTCATGTGTTCGGCGACAACTACATTTTTGCAGTCGCTAATCTTCCTGTCAGTTTGAATTTAAGCGTTGCCTGAAACTTAGATTATTTCCTTTATTAAGGCGAAAGCCTTCTATGTATCATCGTTCAGTCGACCTTTAAAGTCCTTGAGCGAAAACACGCCGGCAAAAGTAAAGGTACCAAAACGTTTACGTGAACGCTCAGGCGAAATGAAGGCAACGAAATTAAGAAGGGTTGCAAAGCGAATGAAGAGAAATCAGAGTGAATTAAAAGGAATTACAGTGAATTAAGAGGAATTAAAGGGAAGTAACAGTAAACAACGCTAATGAAGAAGGACGACAAAGCTAATTAATAGGTATTAAAGTGAATTAGGAGGAATAAAAGCGAATCAAGTTGGTGACTAAGCGAATTAAGTGGATGACTAGGCGAATTAAGATGATGACTGAGCGCATTGAGGAGGATGATTCAGCACATTAAGAAGGATGACTCAGCACATTAAAAGAGGTGTCTCTCTTTAATGCATCGGCGCTAGGGCTTTCGCCTTCAAGTCATCTTAGGGATAACATAAGAGACCCTGGGAATTTAACTTAGACTGTATAAGGTATTTACGTCAAAATTTGTTCCACTTCAGCACACCTGATTTATGAATGCATTCGTGACAAAGTTCCCTAGCTGGTTTGAAAAGAGACGAAGGTTATTAACCCACAACTCTTCCAGGGTCTAGGAACTTTCATGAGAATAACTATACGCTAAGTCCAGCCAATGTCCATCAGGCGATCTTCTAGAACAATGATGCCATTCTTAGGTGATCGGATTCGAATATAATTGTCAACGCTGTGAACAAGCGACCGCGCTTGCTGCGTGATCCGATATAGCCTTCACATTGTGAAGGAGCGCCCGCGTATCTAGCTGAAAGGACAAATAGCCATACCATACAAGTTCCACAAAGCTTTCTTTAAATGTGTACAGAGAGGCTATGCGCTGTGAAAGCATGTCTGGCCTATATCGCGTAACATGCCTTAGCGAAAGCTGATACGTTTGAAATATGTCCTAAACTACGGCCTTCAGCGTCCTATTTACTTAAAACGCTCTTTTCAGTTGTTCACACACTAATAGCAATATATTTTAAAAATATGCTGAATATACGTATAATAAAGGTATACTCCAGGTACACCTCAAATCCACTTAAATGCATTAATACTATGTTGAAATATTCGAGCTGCTTTTCAAATAAATTTTGTAAATATAAACTATATTTGCTTAAAATGTGCTGGAAAGGCATTGAAAGTATAAAAATAAAAAACATATTTTGGAATGTTGTCAGTGCATACGAAAAACATTTCAAACATTTCTGTAAATAAAAATTGAATTACACTTTAAATACACATGGTAATGCACTTAGGGCAAATTTCTTGCCATGTTTTTAGTGCATTCGGAATACGGATTTTGTATTAAAATGCATTTCGAATGCGGGCACAGATACGAAATATTACGTGTACTAAATGTGTATAAATGTATTCGAAGTATTGTATCTTTCCTTTTTCTAAGGGATGCTCGAAATTAGGCCTATCTTCGTTATTAGATCATTGATGCAAGTGAAAATAATAAGTTTTAACATGTTCATACAAAATCGGTGACAAATACAAAATTATCCCGGTGCCAGGGTGTCCAAAATTCAAAATACAATTGCACGCGGGCGACTTGACAGTATCTATTTTATTATTTTAAGCTTGCACTTGTAACGACCATCTGGGTGGTTTTTCACAAACTCGCATGCGTTTTATAATTTCTTCGATATGTTTATTCCGCGTATGTTTTTAATTTCAGGGTTTAGCCTTTCCGGCATGCTCGTCGGAGTGAACGTGGTTATGGCCCAACACTTCGAAAAGTGGAGAAACACGGCCTTCAGCGGGCTATTTACCGTCAGCAGTCTGAGCACATTTGCCATCCCACCTGCGATCGAATTCTTCCGCATCACTTACGGCATAAGGGGGCCTTCCTTCTACTGGGCGCACTCATGTTCAACACCTTGCCTGGTGCAATTATTGTCAAGAGCCCGGCTTGGATGAATCAAAATGTGAAAAACAAAGAGAAGAAATCAAATCGCTCTATTCTGTCTGAAAAACTTCAAAGCAAGACAAAGGACGAAACTGTGTGCTCTGAGGCAAGCTTTCCCGGTACAATATCAGGTGTCTCTCCAATCGACGCTCCGAAAGACGTTTTCGACTGGAGCACGAAAGTTAATCATTCACAAGCGCTCACAGAAGGCAACGTCCAAGGACACGAGATAAAGGAAACGATGAAAAAGTTTCTAAGTGTGTTGTTTTGGTGCGACGCCCTTTCTTTTGCGACAGTCGTCTTTAGTCAGACCACGTTCGTGCTGCTCTCTGTCGATCTGTCAAGGGACAAGAACATCGCGGCCAGTGAGGCCGTCTACCTTCTCTACGCATTGTCAGCCGGCGACACCGTGTTCAGGACCCTCAGCGGCTTGGTGATTGACTCCGGGCACCTGTCCCTGGAAGCCGTCATGGCCCTCGGGCACTCGGTGCAGGCGCTGGCCTTCGAGCTACTCGTGTGGTCCTCCAGTCTGCCCATGCTGCTGCTGTCTTCCGTGCTTGTGGGCGTCGGCCACGGTTCCACAATTTTTCTTGAGACTCCCGTATGTGTAAAGGACTTCGGTATGAGTGCCCTTCCCATCATGGTCGGTGGGATGTCCTTCTGCGTTGGCGTAGTGATCCTTGGGTTGCCGATTTTGACTGGTGAGTATTGAAAAATTTCTTTTTTGAACGTGGTACGTTTTTTCACCATTAAGATAAACTACACAGCCGAAAATCCGCGCTATATATCGTGTGCAGTCAAAACAATTCAGGACCTTTTCCGAAACTTTCAATAGGCCTTTCGGCGACTCTAGATGGCACCGCGCGGCGCGGGGAATTGTGGGCAGTTTCGATGCATACTCGGGCCAACTAGGCTCTGTAAATCCTGGAAGAGGCGCGATACCTTTCTTTATGCCATTTTGACTTCAGAACAAGAGAGAGCCGAACAAACAATTTACAAAGCCGATCATTACCCTGTTCTTCTTGTCGTTCTGCATGTTTGCGTTCTAAAATCGCAAAACGCTAAACCAACATGAATTGTGTTAAGTAAAGAAGGATTTTGTTTGAAATAAGTAAGATTTGTTTTAGAAAAGTCTATCTTTCTACACTTGCGTCGGCATTGTTTTTTTATCTGCCTATGTTTGCGTGTGCAGGTTTGGGCGTTTGCTGTACGCTCGCGGGGGAACATGAACGGGAAGTGGTTTTCCGCCCCCGCGCGCGGGGGCTTCGAGCAGCCGCGGGGCTAGAGAAGAGTCGGGCCCCGGTCGTTAACAAACGGATCGGGTGTCGGTTTGGGGCGCCGGGCAGTGGTACTTCTGTCCGCGCTTGTGGCTTTTAAGCGAGTGTGATTGTGTCCGGCGTATTTCGCCGCTTAGTGTAGCAACTTCGCTTTTAATCGCCGCAATAACTTAACTGTGTGGCGCCAGCGAGGCGGCAGCAAAAGCATGTAGTAACTCTACAAGGAATTTGGGTTTGACCGTTGAAGTGTCGGAGGGGGTCACGTTGACAGCTCACTGATCATTGGGTAAGAGTGTACCACGTGACAATGGACAAATTTGAAGTGATTGGTCCGTCTCTGGAGGGAAAGGAGGCCCCTACGAGTCTAGAAAAGGGCTGCCGAGATAATTCTCGGAGATTCGACTTTTGAGATCGGGAAGATTCGGCTCTTGAAACTGGGGACTAAAGTATGGGTTTTATATCTTGGGACTTTTGTATTGTAAGCTACCGTTGACTTGTCGTCGTTTTGTTTTAAAATAAACGTGGTCACACTGGCCATCGTAAACCTACCAGCGTCGTGATGTGTCCAGCGGGATCGAACAACTTTTAGTTTTTTTTCTTATTCGACTTCCCGGGGGACTTCCATCGGGCGAACACCATCATTGGTCGTCACCATCACCTGACTGACCGGCCAGCCCCTCCCTGCGGAAAGTTGACTAATTGCTTCTTATATTCCTGCACTCTAAAGAGCGCCAGTGAGTTCACTTTTTCTGCAGAACATGGAGAATGCCATTAACGACGAAAAATAGAAAAATCTCAGGAAATCACGACGCTTATAGAGCAATAATTTATAAAAACAATTGCGATGTGCGCAAGTAAAACGTTGTGATCATTTTCCTCTTCTTTTTTTTTTGTGTCATCACATTCTGAGCTATGCCGATCACTGAGATTATTGTTCGCCCTGATTATTTGTCTAATGATCTGCAGGAAAGTGACCTCAAATATGTTTTCTTTTGTTTGTGTGAACGCCTTTACAAGCCGAACATCGGATTGCCGCAACTCGTCGAAAGGATAGTGGCGGAGCTGCATATTTCCAGAATTGTCTGTTTGCTTCCGTATCTTAAACCAACGTCGGACCAATATATCACGAGGTTTCAGCGCGACTCTCGATTGTACCTGGCGGCCCCGTAGTTTCTCTTTTGTCCATCCTTGTTTGAGACAAAATTCAACGTGCCCAATTCTCAAGCATCAGAAAATGAGAAATTGATGCTACCAAGAAACTGATGAGCGTATGCAGTAGATCCGATAGGAAATAAAATATTTTTAAAACCCAAGATCGTTTGCGCAAACAAATATTAGTTTTGATCGTAACGTCAGGTCACATTCAAAACAGGACAGTTTTCGAGTGAATCAACTTTTATTAGAAATTTTAAACGCCATTGAAACAGACGAAACAAAAAATGGTAGTGTCATGGCTTTTATGATGATGTGCTATTTCTAGGAGAAGAGGACTCTCTGTGGGGAGGCTGTCATGACCGTGGCGGGGATCATGCTTTGAAATCGACAACCGGCTGACATGGCTGCTGCTTTTCTTCCTCCGATACTAATGCAAAAGCATTAACTGTCCCATGGAGCACAGCCGGATGTAACTGTAACCGCGAAAAACGGCTGCTAAATTCTGTCCCTCAGCGAAACGGCAGTTAAAATGGCCGCCACGCGTAATAGTTCCAAGGAATGCCACCCCACAGAGAAGGCCTCTTCCTGGTGCTGCAGCCAGAGCGCCGATGAAAAGGAGAGGGTGGCGCGCACGGCCGCTGGAGAGGCTGGAGACGGGCTTCCGCGGCCGGCATCCACGAAGAATACGAAGCGGGTACGAATGCTTTCGCAGTCCTACACCAAGCAGTCTTAAGATTTTTCCTGTAAACATTTTGTTAAACAGTTCGCTTAAACAGGTTTCCCGACCTTAACCGACATAGCAATGGCTTCGTTAGCATGACATAAAAACCCTTAGGATTCCCTGATTCTCAATGACGGGAGTCTGCTGTTTGTACTTTCCAGCGACTATAGGGGGCGCTGTAGCTTTTCCGAAGTTCCCCTTTTGCAAGCCTTATCTTTCAGCGGAAGAGCAGGCGGTGAATTTCCTATCGCAAGCATTCCGACTAAAGCCACTTGGTGAAATTCGGGCTTTATGCTTCCTACAGGTACCGACAAGCATTGTACGAATGCTCGAGGCACGTGCTACTATCGAGTGCTACGCCGCCGTCTGCTTGGGCAGCACATTTCAGTGCAGCTCCACCATTTCTTCCCGAAGGATGCATAGTCGGCACGGGCATCGTATATCGGCGAACATGTCGCTATTTTCAAGAAGGGGCATGTATTCACACTGGTTGAATGTGTGCAGCGAATTCAAACCATGATGCTGGCCATGGATACAATGCCTGCCGGAGCGAAGCACCGCGTCATGTTTAATGAATGTATGCTCAACTGATTGCCGAGGGAAACGTAGTCTCGCAGATACTTCCGCATTCCGAGCGTGTAGAGTTCTCTTGTGGTATGTAACGTTTTTACCTTCAGGAAATGAGTGCATGCCTATACAGTGTTGCCGATGGCCGGGTCCGAACATCAGCCCTTCATTTCTCCAAAAGTCGGAGCGAAGCGGGAGGCCTCGAGTATATACGTTTACGCAAACTAGAAGAGCAAATTTCATTGGCTCTCAGTTTGCAGGGACATAACCTCCTCTATACTCTCAAAGCTTGACAGTTCGACGACGGAGCTATAGAGTGCCCGGTCGCAGATTTGGAGCGCGAGGATCTGGTAGCACAGAGCATCAAAGAGCCATTTCTTGGGGAACCTGGACGTCAGGGCACAGCTTTTGTAGCGGTGAGGACCTGAAACACACTTGTTCGCTCGGGAGAAATGTGGTTCGGCGTCTCGCCGCAGCGGGGCGCCAGTCACGTGGCTCTCCCCTTATCGGTTGTCTGCCGCTCAGCTTTTTCCATTTCGGCGGCCGCTTCTCGTGGTGATCTGCCAGCCTTCGTCAGTATATAGGAGGCTATGGCAAAGATTAGCTGGTGAGAGCAAGCTCACTCAAGCGGATGGCGGACTTTCTGACATAAATAACGTACTAAGAGCAACCTGAATGGTCCAACCGGCTCGTATATGCTTGATGCGCTCTGACTTAGTTTGAAACGAAGTATACGAAGACAGCATCTTCTAGACTTACCGACAACTTGAACAACCTAGGGTGCGGCTTATGATACTCACACTTCTTGCTTCGAAATTCGTTCCTTTTACGTTATTCTCATGCTTCAATCTCATTGGCTACGGAGAAATGCCTGGGACTTGCTACGCCCTCGGCGTTTCTGAAGCTGCCAGAGACGATTCGCCGTTTGGATTTTCGCTGCAGTCGACATCCATAAAAGATGCATGCAGGTAGCTGTTTTTCTCAAGAGCCTGCGTCGAGGGACGGATCTTTGAAGCAACTCGCTGGAATGCCGCGAGGTGGCAACTTAGTCGCTGGGAGGATTGAATACGTTACCAATTAAGCCACGGAAAATTTGCATTCCGGTCAGCAATTTAATCTGAAAGATTCGAAACGAAGGCCTTCGATTCTCGTGCTCCAAAACGCTGACATAATTCCGTGCTCTATTTGTGTTCAGGTCACTTCAGAGACAAGCTTCAAGAATACAACGGACTTCTACACGTCGTCGCGGTGGCCAACGTCCTGCTTCTTGCTAGTTGGACGCTAAGAATGGTCGTTGAGCGACGAAAACGGAGAAAATGTGTTAGTCTTTGCCGCAGGAAGAAAAATCCGCAAATATGCTCGGTAAGCGTAAACCCGGTGTCTGGAACGTGCGAAGCTGGAAATACGTTGCACGCGAATAAGGAAAAGTGCAATATGTAAAAAAAAAAACCAGAAAAAACGGAATTCTTGCGGTTTTGTAATCCCACATCATGCAAGTGTTTTTTCATCATATGTGTTTGTTCCTCGTGTCGTCGTTTCTGAGATTAAATAATATAATTGTTACTATTAAAATAAATGTAGATTCGTGTTTCTTGTGTTTCTATTTCTGCGTGTTCAACGATTAAATTGTTAAATTAAAAGCAGACTCCGTCATTTTGAGTAATGTAGACTGTAAAGATGCCTGCGCGTCAACTTACCCGGAAAACACTCAAAGAGACAATCTTTGCGATCTACGTAATCAGCTCAGCGAATGATGAGGCGCAACATTCATTTAGACCTAAAATGAAGTCTGGACTGTGGCATTACGCAATGCAAAGCGTCATGCTTGTATCGCGTAATGCCACAGCCCAGACTTAATTTTGATGTCTAAACAAATGTTCCGCCTCATCATTCGCTGAATGATTTCCTAGATTGCAGAGATTGGCTCTTCGAAGCTTTGCGGGTGAGTAGACGCGCAGGCATTTCATAGAGTGTAGATAAACAGGGCCGGCGTCTTGATTCACTACTGACTATGAATCATCCTGCAGAAATCTGTCCAAAGTTAAACCATAAACATCCGTAATTCAAGTAAATGTGCAGTGTCCTCCTAACCGTGCTAATCAATGGCTGTTCAAGAAGCGAAGGGCGTGGGTGAGCCCGGAGAATCCTATTTTCGCATTCAATAAGACTGCAGCAAGGACGATAGGAACGCTGAAGAACGAATCACAAAGCGAGAAGCATCAGAAACCACGTCCTGGGTTTCTTGAGCGGTCAGTGCCATCTCTGCCCAGTACCAAATACTCATACCTAACACCGTAGTATTTGGGCTTGTAGAAGGGGTGCTTTTCCAAAGCACCACCTTTGAGGCACCAAAAATACTCGTTTCAGAGCCTATAAAACTAACTCAACTGCCTAACGTCGCAACCCGCCTGTGGCACTTTGGGCGCACTTCCAACCTGTAAAGTAAATAAAAAAATAAAAAAGGAATCAAGGTTGGCACTGGGCATTCACTCTTGCGTAGACTGGGGCCGGGACTGCACCGACAGAGCTGGAAAAGGTGTCAAGGTCAGCTTTCACTTGTTTCCTGCCTATCCGTCTGAGAACGCGGATGAGCGCCTAAATTTGGAGAACTAGGCGCCGTCGGACCACGATCGCCTCTGCCGGAAGCACTTTGCTAGAGCGGAGACTTGTGGTGGGATTGAATTGTATTGTTGTTCAAACCTAAACGCGGCAGCAACGTCAGGACCCTTGCGACCACGTTCCGGGCGTTTCCACTTTGAAACGGTAACGGCTCGAATACCATGTCGACTGTCCACGTGCAGTTCATATTGCCGACGCTGAATATTTGTTAACTTGAACAGTCTGGCGTAAATTATCTCGGTGTAGAAACCATGTGCTGATTATTGAAACCGGTAGCGATCTCCGATATGTGATATTCCCAAGTTTGTGACGCCAAGCAGCAAGGCTGGTTTTGGCCACGCTTTATTTGCGGTAAGAGTGACGTCTCAAATTAAAGTCGCAAGCGTAGCGGCGGCACATGGATCAGGCTTTAGCCCTCATTCTATGAACGTTCACACAGGTGGATGTTTACGCGGTGAAACGAGCCTTTCCAGTTTGCTGAGAGCCGAGACTACTAAAGTAGTCCGACATTGCTAGGACGTAGAATGAACAATCCCAACGCGTCAAGACCACGGGTACACCCGCACCGACGCTGTAACCATAATTCCCCAATTGTTATTTCTTAACGTGAGACGTTTCTAGGTTGGGCTTTTAGGGGAAGTGCAGCCTCAAAAAGCGTAACAGCGAATGTACCCGCTTAACGGGGAAAATGGCGCTACATGGCATCATATCACGCGACCAATAAACAAATTCAATTTCCCCGCTAAATTTAGCGGAAAAATTTACGTCACGTGACATGGTCACCTGACCTATAGGCAAGTTCAGCTCTTCCGCTAGATTTAACGTGAATATTGGCGTCACATGACCTCAACACCAATTCAGTTCTCCGCTAAGTTTAACGAAAAAAATGACGTCACGTGACTTAGTGTCACGTGACCTATATACAAATTCAGTTTCCTCGCTAGATTTAGCGGGAAAATTTACGTCACGTGACCTGCACGTTAATTCATTCAAGGAGGTGAAAAAAGCGGGTGAGGTTAATGGGGTTGAGAGGAGTGGAGAGACCTGGACGCACAGCTCGAGGAGAAACGCCTGGAGGTTATAGCGCTAAACTGAAAACATTTCACGTAGCAACACAATTGCAGGTGAATTTGCGATAATTTTTTTACTGGAATCCGGCGTCCACGACAGCGTTAACCGCATTTCTTGCCCACACTGTCATCGGGCATATGCGGAGCTGCTGGCGCCTCTAAAGGGATACTGAATCGAAACTTCAAATATAGCTGTCACGTTGAGAAATAAGTTACACATGATAAACTCTATATGGTAATGACAATCGCTCGCTTGCAGTTCAAGCGGATTTCTGTAGTTTTCGTTCTAAATGTTCGATTCTGGCAAGCGCTCCAAAATCAGCGACCGAAGAGCGCGGTGCGTCTCGGGATATCTGTCGCTCCCGCGACTTGCGCGCGACGTCCTCGGCCTCCCTTGGGCCGAGCATGCCGTAGTTAAGGGCATTGACACTTGGCGGCGTGAATAGGG
Source organism: Ixodes ricinus (assembly GCA_037355805.1). NCBI lineage: Eukaryota > Metazoa > Arthropoda > Arachnida > Ixodida > Ixodidae > Ixodes > Ixodes ricinus. The sequence goes on from JAZHYW010014584.1 coordinate 91,412, forward strand.
AGTTGTAGTAGATCGTTTTTCTCTCCGCTACGGTATTCGTAAAGAATACGCCGCAGCTGCGCATGCGCACCACCAGCCTTGTCTACATAATGCAAGGTCTTGTGTCGGATTACGGAGCGCTATCCGGGTGCTTAGCGGGCTGCGGAAACGGTCTACTACAACTCTCTAGTGTGCTACTACCTCACTTAGTCGGACTGCCCGACGGCTGTAACATATCACCGCGAGATTACGGAGTCGGCGGAGTCGTGCGCGCTATGAAAACACGTAGTTCGTCGTCTGCTCCGCGACTTGGCCTATATAGCGACATCGGCAACGTCGGTTTCGGGCGCGAGCCCGCCGCTCTTTAAACGGGACGACATCGTCGCGAGGCGGCTAAGGTACCTCTATCTCGCACGATGCGAGAAGCTTGTAGATTTCCTATTTCATGCTGTCAAATATGACGGCAGGATCATGTATGACATTGGTAGGACGAGGCAATTGCTGCTTACCTGATTTGCCACGAACTGATCACAACGACCAGACTCGGCGAGGGCGTCAATCTTTACAAATAAATAAATATCGCTTTGAAGGCGCCATACCAGTGGGCATCCTTTAGTTATTAACGCGAGCGGAGAAGCAGACCGAGTCCGGTGTGTCAGCACGGCGGTGGCATCACTCGAGTATTTCACGCAGCGTATCAGATCGGTAGTGGTGTGGCCGCAGCATTGTCACGCCACCGCATAGAAACGCGTACACCACGACGATTTCGCGACATTCCTTTTCACAAGGGCAAACACTAAACGAACGAAGGGAGGGCATCTGCGTATAGAGGAAGGTTGTGCTGGTCTCGACGGGACACAATTTTCCAAGCGCAGATATATATATATATATATAGATACAGAGCACACAAAACACGACTGTACAATTCTCACATCGTCAAACGAAAAACGACCACAAAAAAACGTTCACGTCACACCAATTTTACAACGTGACTTGCCTCAATGGCGAACACTGAACAAATAAAGTGAAGCCATCAGCCCTGCCTTCGTCAAACTCGTCGAACGAGGCTTACTCGATCGTCCAAGCGAGGCCACTAAGCACGTCGACGGCGACGAACTTGGACGGCGAGACGATCGCTGAACTCTCACATCGTAGCACACAAACTACCCTGCACAAAAGCGGATACCGGCACAACTCCGCGACGGAAACCCGGGTCACTTCGAGAGGTCTCCTTCCCTCGGCAAGAACGACGTTAAAAGCAGCGCGCGCCATGTTGAAAAAGGTAGTTCATAAGCCCCTGAGATCAGTCACGTCAAAGAATGAGTGAAAGCGATTGGCTGGCGGAGTGAATCCGAGGTGGCCTACTGTGTTTTTGCTTTCTTCACCAAACCGTCGGTATTACGTTCTGGCCTCTGTACATATGAGCGCACTTCCCATATAGTGGCGCTGCCGTCGGAGACCGATGCTGTCACCACATTCCATCGAAGCTTCATACCCGAAAACCAGGTGTTTTTTGGTTATCCTTCAATTTAGTATAAAATATATTTTTTCATTTTTTAACGAAAAATGAATGTCTCTGAAGTTGGACTGCTGCCTGCGTCATGTTGAAGCAAAGATAGGAGCTCCAGAATTTGGTTCCCGTATTTCTCTAAGGGCGCGCCAATATTAAAGTGGCGTATACGGCGTGCAAGTTAGTTCCGCTCCTTGCGCTCCTCGTGCGTTTCTTTGCCCACGGCCTCAACCAATAATGACACGAGATTGACTGAGTCGTCATCGCGCATTCGCTGCATGTTCCCTCTGCTGTCCTTTGAGCGGCATGCCCCTGCCTGCGTTCCCACGCGCCAAAGACGCAGTTTGGCACACTTGCTCGCCGTATAAGCTGTGTCCTCTTTTTGTCCCACTTTATTTTTTTCCACTTCTTATTTTATTAATAATCAGTACCAACTAGCCGTGCTTTCAACCCTGCTGCTATGCCTAGGGCTCTGCGTATTTTTTGACAAATTCAGCAGAATCTTAAAAAAAAAAGAACTTGTTAGTAAAAGTTTTGCGGATTGGATTTATCCTCAAAGCTCCGGTGCGGAGCTGTCAGTCGCAAAAAAGCCGGACAAACTTTTATCCTTTCCCGAAATTAAATTTTTTTTTTCAATTTTCTGTTTTGTTTTTATAGGTGTCACAAAAGATTCTTTTTGAACCTTTATCATAAAGAGGGGGCGACCTCCCCGTGAAAATGATCTAACAAAGCTGACCTTTCCACCCGCTAAAGTTCAGGCCCTCCCCTCTAACGAGTCTCTGTCATAGACGTCCACAGCCCATTTTCGGAATCCTTTCGTCGCGGATTGTGCTTGTACGCACATTCCCTTGCTCCCTCTCCGTTGGCGACGGGGATTCAAGATTTAGTTTGACATTTTTACACTTCGTTTTACTTTAGGTCTGACTACTGCCGACGCGACGACCGGATGTAGCCAATCACGCACCGCCAAAAATGCATCGTCACGGCGCTCATTGCCTTCGTGGAGAGGAACCAACCATGGCAAGCAGACGATAAAAATGCTATAAAATTTCTATCGTCACGTTTCAATGCGGAGAGCAAGTCGTCTGCTTTTTGCGGGGTAGTTGCGGTGACGTCACAACGACGCCGAGCTCTGATTGGCTTTGATGGAAAAGATACCCTGAGGTCTACCTTTTTAGATCAGCCAATAAGAGCGCGGCGTTCTGACATTACCGCAACCCCTGTGCAAGGAGACGACGAACTTGCTCTCTGTATAGACCTTCTGGCCCCATATTTCTGTGGAATTTTTATGACTAGAATCAATAGAATAATAAGATGCAATGGAGAGAAGCGACTTCACACCCAGTTGCTGCCTCCTTGCGGAGGCTGCTTTTTTCGATTTTGTCATATAATTATTGACTCTCGTAATGCTTTATAGTCGGAGATGCAGTTCCCAAACACTTATGAAGCACTCTTCGTACAGACTATGTGCGAAGAAAAAGCAACATGTAATCTTTTCATCTTCTGAGATGGTCCTCGTTCGAGTGATGGCCTTACGAGTGTAGGGTACATATAGCAGTGGAGCAGTCAACTCTTCTTTCATTTCATTTCATTTCATTTATTATGTCTCTCAGGACCCAAAGGCATTACAGAGATGAGTGGGGCACAGTAAATGGCACAAATCAAGTAACAACTAAAAGGCAAAAAAATACACAAAATAACTAGTAAACATTATTTAACAGGTTAGTAATGGCACAATTTATGAAATAAAACAAATATCATTGAAAAGGCAACAAAATACACAAAATTACTACTAAACATTATGTAACAAGTTAGTAACGGCAATCTTAAATTTATCTGAGGCAGTGATTGTGACAATGACTGCGGGAAGGCGGTTCCAGTCAATCGAGGTTTGAGGCAAAAAGAGGCATTCTAGGTAGATGTGCTGCAATGAGGGATCCCAACTTTTAATTTATGATCGCTGCGCGATGATACGTATAATGGTTCAGAAAATAGTGCTTGGTGGAGAGTAGGGTTAGAGGGATAAATCTTGTGGAACAAGCATAGACGGGATATCTTTCGACGAAGAGAAAGAGTGGGCAATGATAGAGATGCTTTCATTAAAGTGGTGCTAGCTGTGCGGTGATAGTTAGAAAGTATAAAACGGGCGGCGCGGTTTTAAATGGATTCTACGGCGGATGCAAGGTGATACCAGTGCATACCGCTACTTAATTAGTAGTGTTATGAGTGCTCCGTGGCGTGTAGATTTCTGATGTCTGCGCATATGCAAACGGCACGTGGCGAGTGCATGCTTCCATGGATGTGTCGTGACAAGCTTAAATTAATATTCAGAATTTCTTTTTAGCGAAAAATTGAAATTGAAAGAAACGTTGTTAAAACCTCGTCATATTTGCTAAACAATTTCTATCCCATTTCTATACACCAAGTTCAATAGAAAGTCTACAGTCGAAAACGTCCAAAAGCTATAAAAAGTAAATAGAAAAGTGGATACATTAAAACAAAATCTATAGCTTCTATACACTATTTTGTATAGAAAGTCTGTAGAAAGTGGATTAAATATTTTCCGTGACGACGCTGTTTAGCGTTGCTTTTCTGGCTGAATTGAATCGTAGCGTCGGCTGTGGTAGGATTTAAAGTGAACCGAACTGCAGTTTACGATAACAAAAGAGGGACATGAAAGACAAACAGACAACACAGACTTTCGACTCGACACAACGTTTTGTTGCAAGTCGAAAGGCTGTGTTTTCTCTCAGTCTTTTATGTCCTTCTTTCGTTACCGTAAATTGGAGACCAACACGCTCAACCATATACGAAATGCAGTAGCTGCGCGCGATAGGTAGGAAAGAAAAAGCTCCAGCAAAGGAATGTCGTACATTTTACCTGCGCACCCTGCTCGTTCATATCTCTGGCCACGTTCGTCGGAGAGTTGCTTGCCTACACGTTTCGCAGATTTCGAGTTAGCACGACTGATAGAAAGGCACCCTCCGCTTTGCCGAGTTAAGGACTTCCAATCGGCGCAACCACCTGCAGAGACCTCGTCTACGGAAAGGTGAGCTTGTGTAATTAAGTCTCCGCGCTCATTTCTGATGAATTCGTCATTATCGTAGAACAATTAGTTCTTTTTACGAAAATCATGCTTGAATAGGTTTCTTAACTGCTCTTCTGTATCTAGGCTAAAAGAAATAACTAAACATTTGAAAAAAAAACAAAAAAACTCGCAACTTCTTAGCTCAGCGGCTCGTGGAGCTTGGGTGTTGAATGCATGACGTGATCACGCGCAACTGCGGGAACCCCATCCCTGGTGCAAAGCACAATAATTAGGGGCCATGAATAACAACAGTAGAAAACCCAGTAAGAACATCAATCACCAAATCGATCAATACACTAATCAAACAATCACTCATACAATCAGTCAGTCAATAAATCAATCAATCAACCAATCAATCAATCAATCATTCAATCAATCAATTAACCAATCTTGTAGTCGCCCATCTTCTACCGCATTCATTTATTTATTAAGGCATGGAATTTTTTGAACATAACTTTCTAATCCCTGAAATCTGTCCGTCCGGCCGTGTATTTTTCCGCTAAATTTAGCGCGTAATTTCACGTCCCGCAACCTATACCCCAATTCTGTCTTCCCATTAAACATTTAGCGGGGAAATCGATACAAATATAGGCTCATGTCAACTCCCAAAATGACTGTTTAATCCCTTCTAAACGAATTTAAACGATCGCTCCTTAAATCCTGCATTCTATGCACTGTAGGACATTGTAAATAAAGATCGTTGCCAATTTTTCGTATTGATTTATTAGTTGACCCTGCTGCGCCCAGAAGACATTGTCGTAGAAGAGTGCAAAAGGTACACGACAATTTAATAGCTATTCTGCATGTGCACAAGAATATGCACACAAATAAATCCAAATTGCCTAGAGAAATTGAGACAATAACTTATTTGACCGGACATAGGCCTTTTTTTAGGATTGTGAAAAACGAACGAATGCAAGGAGCAAGGTCAGAGTCATACGTAGTGTTGTAACAGATGTGACGTGGCACGCTCATGCTCGCTCCAATTATATAGCAGCATGAAAGTTTCCCTTACTTCTCAATGAGCAATGATATGTGCGCTTAAACTCCGCTGCGCCAGCTGCAACCTTCTGCTTGTCCGCAGCAGCCATGGAATTTGTTATGCACACATTCGTGACAGAATTCAGCCAGCGGTTAGCGCCTAGAGTACTGGCGTCATACACCAACATGTCAGAATTTACTATCTAAACCACGCCAACATCTCTCGTTCATGGAGTGCGGATAGCCTGATGTGTTACTTTAGCACTACACCTATCAGCGCGAATGTCAAGGATAGGGGTCATAGATATGCCGGGAAAAACGCACAAGTGCAGAAATTGCACGGGTATTCGGGAGAGTGATGTAGTGGGGCCGTTATGCTTATTGTTATTGGTGCGCGTAATTTACCTCTGGACTGCGGCGTAGTCCCTGGTGGTAAATCATTCACTGTCACGATACCCATAATTGTTCGCAGCACCCATGGAGTTCGTTAGGCACACATTCGTTACAGGGGTCAGTCAGCGGTTAGGGCTGACTGAACCCTGCAACCTGTAACCCTGTAAACGTTGGTGTACAGGGCTGACTGAACCCTGTACACCAACCTGTCAGAATTGACTTGCTAACATGCTTGTTCCCCTCGCCTCGGGGGACGAGAGAGGTCTGCTGTATGAGAACTCCGTAACTTCCCTTGTCGACTTTCAATGCCGACTTCACTCAGCTGTTCAGACTATGCTTTGCGAGCGCTTACCCGTTTCCTCCTGAGAGCAACTGGCGTCTTCGGAATAGAAGTCCATGTCGATGAAACACTGGTTGGACTGCAGTATGGACGCTTAACTCTGGTGAGTTCGCGCTACCTCATGGTTGTATACTGTGGCAGATGAATAATAGGAGAACAAGATCCATCTGAAAATTTCCCCAGTGTTCCCACTTTAGCAGAACGAACGCTGCAGAGGAGACGAGTGGAGAGGAGGGAGCCACCAATCATGCCAAGCACATACACGCACACACGCACACACACACACACACACACACACACACACACACACACACACACACACACACACACACACACACACACACACACACACACACACACACACACACACACACACACACACACACACACACACACACACACACACTCACACATATATATATATATATACAGTGGAATGCAGTCACTCTTGAGGCCTCACTAAAACTAGTTGGAATCACAGAACAACACCACAGAAGGAAGGCAGCCGAGCTATCACATACAGAAATCAAGATCAGAAACGACGGGTCACCAAGGTGCGAGGAAAACGCCCAGATACAGCTATATGAGCAGAAAAGACGCAACGAGCTGTGGATTACGAAAAAGAGAAAACTCGAGCATGACAAACTATCTGGCGCATGTCCCCAACCGATGTTCATGATGAGTACTAATTCGATGGCACCCAAAGCAACTATCCATGCCCACACTCCACCGCCAGGGCCTACACAGGTCGCAGATGCAGAACCGCCGCTGGCTTCAAGCAACTTTGCCGCTCTGGACACGATTGGATGTCGGCCGCAAGTCGCAGCGCGTTCCCGGGGACACTGCGAAAAAACAGCGGACAAAGGCAACAAGTAAATTTACCGGACGCAGTGTTAACGCGGGAAGAAACCAACATCCTCTCTAAAGGACTAACCTTCTGCCCCACAACTGGCCACTACACTCTTAGTCCGGTAACGGCTAATGAAACGGCTACAGCCTAATTAGGCGTGACATACGATGGATTTCGGCATGACAGGAGAGTGACCCTGAAAGTAGCCATTACAGTCCAGCGTTCCCACGTCATCCTAGACCACTTAGGCGTTACGGCATCATTTATAGCCGTGACATTAAGAGCTCCTCACATCATTGGCGTTACAAGCTGTTTGTCACGCTGATAATGTAACGCCGATAGAACGAGTAACGGCTAAATTCAGAGCACAAAACTAATAAACATACAATTTGAAAGTTCAGGTCTCACCGGAGGCAGCGTGCGTCGGCGGTGCTACGAGCAAAACAAACCGACAAAGCGCCGGTCCCGGGGCCCGAGCACAGTTGACCTTGAAGGTCTGGCGCGAGAGCACTCGGTTAACGACGGCTAACATGACGGAACCTCTCCATTATACTTTTTCAGGGGAAGGAGGGGCGGGCGAGTCGGCGACTCGGCGATTTTTGGACTAACCCACGGCTTCTTTTTTCGCCACGAGAAGGCGCGCAACGGAGTGTCGGACTCGGATGCGGTGCCAGCGGTGCCTCGCCATTGTCTTTGTCTCCGAACTTACGGACCGGAAGGAAGAGTTGCGCTGCGATGTTCCCGTCCGCAGACATGCGTGGCGTAGTGCGCGGCCATTGTGAATGTTGCGACTGTCTGGAGTTTATGAGAGAGACAGGTTGCCCCAGTGGAAGTGGGAACGTTGCATCTCCGTTTGGTTGGTGCTTATACGGTGGTCACGCGCCTGCAAGCCATGGGCGTCTTGAGTTTTAGGTGAGCGTTTGGCTGTTTCTAAAATAACAAATTGTGCTTAAACTTGCCGAAAGCTTTGAACCTCGCTGGATTAATTTGAGGCTCCGCAACATCTGTCAGAAACTCCACCTTCTTCAGAAATAGAACGCCATTTCCTATTTGCATTCTGTTCACCCTTAAAGACCAAAGGCTTAAGCATCTCATAAATATAAAGAACGAAATTACCGTGCTGTACCCCACTGTCACCACTAATCATGGAATCAAAACTTTTTTTTAAAACGTCCGCAATAAATTGTTGAAATACAGTTATTCTCGTTTTCGACTCTTGTTTGTTTATTTCGAGTTGACATACGCTTGTCGCATATAGACTCTTATTTGTGCTCCGACCGCAAAAAAAAAAGCAAAAGCAATTCAAGAGACTGTGATGTCTTTTTGCTCAAGAAGCGCAAAGCACGCGGGGATAATACTTAGCCATTTGTCCCTTTGCAGTTCGCATTTCGAATTCGAAAGCGTTTACCGACATTAGCATTTTTGAACAGATTAGACATCGAATGCCGCCTTTTTGCTTTTTAGAAGAGGTATATACGCACAACGGTATTTTTTATTGTAACACCAATTTTCATTACGCCCAATTGGCTATTAGCCGTTGCAAAGGGTCACATTTTTTACGTCAATTTAAGCCTAAAAGTGTCAGCCCCTTTAACGCCTAAACGGCGTCACAAAAGTCACGTCAATATTGGCGTGACTTTTGTAATGCAGATATCTGCGTGACATGTAACGCCGCGAGTAGCCGTTAAAAAAGTGGCACCTTTTCACGCCAAAATAGCCGTTACCGAACTAAAATTGTAACGCCTAAACGGCGCCACAGAAGTCACGTCAATATTGCCGTGACTTTTGTAACGCCAATATCGGCGTGACATGTAACGCCGCGAGTAGCCGTTAAAAAAGAGGCACTTTTCACGCCGAAATAGCCGTTACCGGACCAAGAGTGTACAACGAGTTTCAATTGTGCCAAGATTTGGACAAGTTTGCACGAAACATGAGGCTCCGGAAGTACTTTCACGACCGCCAACCGAATCCTAACCAGACGATTCTGATCAAACCACTAAAAGAAATGAACGCCTAATCCACGAAGAGATAAGAATTTCGACATGTACGAGGGGGACCCAAAAGAAACCGAACTAATTCTTTTTTAAGCAGAGCTTTTGCAGTACCGCGTTTTGCCGCCAGGAGTTGATAGAGCGAACATTGCTGAGTCATTAGGCCTAATTCCGTCCTCGAAGAAGGTTAGGACTAGTTGCGGCTGGGTTTATAGTGACAAGTGTTTCGTGTGGGCGTCGTTTTTGCAATGTCTAATTTCTGTGAACAGCGTGCGGCGGTTAAATTCTGTTTTTTGCTCGGAAAGAGTGGAACAGAAACTATTGAACTGTTAAAAGCGGCGTACACCCGACCTTGCCCCGTGCGACTTTTTTTGTTTCCTAGAATGAAAGAGAAATGAAAGGAAAGCGTTTTGCTGACGTTGCTGAGGTGAAGAAAAAAACGACGGAGGCGCTGTCAAGCATCACAAAAGATGAATTTAAACAATGTTTCGACACATGGATTAAAGATTAGACAAGTGTATTAGTGCAAGTGGACAGTACTTTGAAGGAGATTGAACGTTTGTACTTGAAATGGGAATAAATAAGTGCAAAAAAATTTAGTTCGGTTTCTTTTGGGTCCCCCTCGTACATTGATATCACGCAAAGCGAAATAATTTCCGCTGTGAAGAGGCAAACACCGACAAAATATAACCTTTCTCGGTCAGAAAATGGGTGCCTGAAAAGACTCAGTGCAAGGGCACATTTAATTATTAAACCTGCATACAAGGGCGGTTCCATAGTTGTTATGAACAGACAATATTATCTTGATGAGGGCTTTCGGCAATTGAATGACGCATCATTTTACCACGAACTGCCGACAGACCCCACACAAAGTCTTAAAACGGCCATCATAAAGAAATTAGTAGATCTAAAGAAAAGTGGCAAAATAAACAAGGAGGTTCTGAACGCCATAAAACCATCCCACTCCAAACCCGGTCACTTTTATCTCCTTCCTAAAATACACAAAATCAACAACCCCGGGCTTGGGGTGACCCATAGTGTCAGGAATAGGTACAGTCACCGAACGCATCTCGAGTCTTGTCGGGACACTGATCAAGGACATTCCTCCAACCTTCCCTTCGTTTGTTAACGACACCAGCCATTTTCTGCAGAAAATTGCCCCACTAGACATTCCGGATAACGCTTTTCTCGTAATCCTTGATGTGGCTTTCTTATATACAAATATACCCCACAGAGACAGAGTTGCGGCAGTGATCGAAGAGTATAAACACGCTTATCACACACTTGACATCGAGGGAGACGTCCTTTCGATTCTGATGAAACTGGTTTTGGAGAACAATCACTTTGAATTAGAGAATTGGCACTTCCTGGAGACCAACGGAACCGCAATGGGAACTAAGATGGTGCCAAATTACGCTAACATATTTATGTCACCACTGGAAACCACCTTTCTCGCCGAGCGACCCACTCGACCTCTGTTTTACACAAGATACATCGACGACACATTCATGATCTGGGCCGGTACTGAAGACGAACTCATGAAATTCATCGCCAATTTCAATTTAGCTCACCCATCGATAAAATTTACCCACTGCGTATCACAAAAGTACATTCACTTCTTGGATATAACTGTGAAAATCGCTAATAAGAAATTAAGTACGAAACTTTACAGAAAACCTACCGATAGACGACAATACCTCCATTTCAACAGCTGCCGTCCTCGACACTGTAAGACTAGGTCTGCCCTACTCTCAGGCGCACAGATTTAAGCGCACATGCTCAGACAACAACGACTTCGAACAAAACGCTCAGGAACTGAAACGCGTACTAACCCAGCAGAGGTATATCCAACCAACGTAATCGATGACGCTATAAGCAAGGCAAGAAACCTCGACCGCTCATACATCATTGGCAGCCGAATAGAGCGTCCTCAAGAAAGCAGACAGTCTAACCTTATTTTAACGTATGCAGGCAATCTTTAAAACAACAACAACATACTGAGCAAAAATTACAATCTTCTGTCACAGAGCGACCGCCTTGAAGAAATCTTTCCCGCCGCTCCTCGGGTCGTCTATCGACGCGGCAGGAATCTCCGGGACGTCTTAGTAAAATCAAATACTACCACTCCCGCAAGCCTAGGTTACCGGTCATGCCGAAAGCCCAGGTGTAAAGTATGCAAGCACATGTCAGAAACAAAGAACGTCACGAGCACAAATTTAGAGTTCACGTGGAACATAAGCGGTAGCTACGATTGCGGCACGACAAACATGATTTATCTCCTGCACTGCAGTTTCTGTAACAAACAGTACATGGGACAGACTAATCTGGCTTTCAGACTACGCTTTAAGAACCACAAATGTCACGCACAAAACCCCCCAACCTTCCGCTCTCAAAGCACCTGTCTCTTCCTAATCGCTCAATCAAGCACATTTCTGTTGTAATTTGGGAATCAGGCTTCAGAACAAAAATTGAAAGAGAGCAAAAAGAATCGTATTTTATTTATAAGTTCAGTACCTTCAACCAGGGCATTACTGAAAGTCCGGGAAGGCTGTTTAGTTTGCAGCTGGCTCGTTGGAGAGCTGATCCTCTCCGTCCTTGAGCTTCTCGAGATGCACACGCTGAAGACACTAGGAGATCTTCAAATTTAACAATCGATATTTAAACCACGTCGTAATACGTTTAACTACGAAGATAACCTCCGAAACGGATAAATGCGGCTCAAGCGGTTACTCTCCGACAGGCATAGACTGTTACATCCTACCAATCCTTATTAAAGGAAAATCCCCTAAAGTTTTAATCCACCTCAAACTTCGATCTTCGAGCACAAACGAATGTCTCGGGATTCGGTCACGTCGGAGGTCCCATATGACCTACATCTGCATTGAAGACGAGCCACGCCTTCCCAACCAAAAACTTTCGGACATACGGTTTTGTTTTTCTTGCTTTAAAATTTTTAATTTTTTTAATTTTTTTCATTTTTTTTCTTTTTTTGTTGTGCGAACGTAAAGAATCTCTCCGCCAGCCGTTTTTTTTTCTTTAAATTTTCACACTTTTTTTCCATTTTTTTTCACTTTTTTTGTTGTGCGAGCGTAAATAATCTCTCCGCCAACCGTTTAGTTTTTTTGTTTTTTTAGCATTTCCAAGTTTTGGCTTTTTTTTTGCCTCGGTGTGAACTGCTATCTGATTTGACAACGTTATTTTCATTTCTTATTGCTCTTTACCCCCTCTGATTTCTTCTTAGGGGTATATAAACATTCAGGGGCTGTACACTCGTTACCTGATGAAGAGCGGTCTGCGCTCGAAGCGTCGTAATACACTTCGTATTAGTAACTTCGATAGAACGCAACTTTGACTTATTACCTTTTCCCGGTCCATTGTTTTTATATTTACCTTACTTAACCTATATATATATATATATATATATATATATATATATATATATATATATATATATATATATATAACTGGGAAGAAAAACCTTCAGTGAAAACAGCAACAATGGACGTTGTTGCTGTTTTCACCGAAGGTTTTTTTTTCCCAGTTATATACCCACGTTTTCGGCCTCCCGCCACCATGCCCGTTGTATGTATATATATATAATGTATATATATATATATATATATATATATATATATATATTTCGGTGGTTTCATCTCAAATCGTTCAGGCAAAAAAGGTCGAATTTTAATTTGGCTGAAAAAAATATATGTTATAACGTCGTCTCTAAAAACGCAGTAGCCACAAACCGCAACTTCATCGGATTTTTTGTTCTCGACTTACGAATTTGAAAGAGGCCTTGGCGGAAAGCAGTGTTTTTCACATCCGTCGTGGGTCGGATGTTTCACTCGATCTCCCGCCTTGGATTTTCGTTCCACATTATATTAACTTTTTTCAGGCACCCTATGAGCACAGGTTAAAGGGACAATGAAGGCAATTTAGGACATCTTTTTGGCGATTGAACTGGGTTCCAGGCACGTCTCAGGCCACGTTGCCCAAATTTCAGCCGAAGCCGGCGCTTGTGTGCCGCGCAAATCAATAAAACAGTCGCGGTAATAATTGCACCGGGATCGACTGGGGCGACGCCCCGAGAGTTGCGGGAGAAGCCAGGAGAAGCGGAGCTCACGTGACCGATGCGGGGCCAAGACGCGCGACGTCACAAACGGCGCGTCGCGCCGTTTGTGACGTCGCGCGCCTTGGCCCCGCCAAACGGGCTGACGCGCGCCGTTTGCGACGTCGCGCGTCAGCGATTGGTCGCTGACGCGCCGCTTTGACGGCCAGAACGGCCAGATCGCTGCCGCTTTCCCCTCGGCATCTCCCCGGCGTCCGTCCTTCGGCATGCGGGCCGCTCGTTGCCGGCTGTGCGGTCTCCGTCGGGTGATAGCAGAGGCCGCCACGCACGTACTCCCGTTCCGTTGGTGTTCGGTTACCGAACGGAAGCTCGAACTCGCTCGCGAGAGCGGCATTGTCGTCCATGTTGACAAATTCGGCGAAACGACCGCGCCACCGCGCTGCTATAACCCACCGCGGTAACCAGAGTCTCGACGCCCTAAATGCTACCGGTACCGACAATTCACATGTGACGTCACTCCCTACGTCACCTCCGTTTTCGGAGGCCCAAAAACGAGAAACGCAGATAGTTGAGTTTCGGTTTCTTCAGTTCTTTCGTAGGTATAGAAATATGCGTCACAAATGTCTATAAAAATTAAGGCAGTATGCCAGGTTCCCAAGAAGCCTAAAAACACAATTTAAACAAATTAAATTAAATCGCCTTCATTGTCCCTTTAGAGGCTCCAATACCATGGAATAATTTTAAGCGTTTTGCTTTTTTTTGTAAAATTGTCAAAAACGCCACCTCGGTCAATTGTTGACGAAATTTGACAATTAAACGCTGGCGATCTACTTTGGTTACATCATCATTTTTTATGTCTATGGAGAGCCCAAAACACGATCTTTATAGATATTATAAAATGATTTAGTTGTATCAAATATCCTTTGCGGGACATTTACGTTAATGTTATGCAAAAACCAAAAAATACCAATTTTAAAAATCATTTTATAAAAAAAAAATTTATTTTTTGTTAAAATGTAGATATGATAGTTGTCTACTCGAAAAGAAAGTCGAGAAAGTGTGTATTTTGTTAGTATGTTCTATATTTAAGCATCAATATCGTACAAAAACGTGTTTTTACGGCTTGAAATTTGGAAATATTTTTTGCCTTTTTTCAATGTTCCCACAAAAAAATTAAATACAGTCGTTCCACCCTGTTTTATTTATTGATCATTTAAATTTTATTACAGGCGGCAAGCTACATTGGAGGAGTTCCAAATAGAAAGCAACACTTCTTAACAGACCAGCAGGCGTCGTAAATTTTTAATGAATAGAAATCGGCAGACGTCGTATTGATTCGGGGCCTTCATTGGCCTATATGGACGTCCCGCCCTTTCGGAACCAGCAGATGGCCACGACCTTTCGCGCTCGTTGTCTTAGATAGGACGGCCCGTGACAGTAAAGCAAGCAGCGCACTCTGTGTCACGAGGAATGAAATGGTACGAATGTGTCGTTGACGCGGCGAACAGTGACGGCCACCTAGGAGGAGTCAGTCAGCCAGAGTATTGCAGCAGGGAAAGCAAAGCAACTGTTGCCTGGGAGGATGAGAACACCACGGCCTTACAATATCGACGGTCAACAACAGTTCTGCCGGCCAAAACAACGCCGCGGCGGCGCGGGACAAAAATCGCGCAGACGCGCACACGAAGATGGGCCGGTTTCGTTAGGGATGTGGGAAAATTTTGAAACCAGCCATCCATGCACGCGTGAAACGATACCGCGTATTTGCCCAAGATTCGAGCGCCCTGTCCTAGAAACGGCCGTGCTCTATCTCCCTCCGCGGAGATCCGATAGCACCGAAGGGTTATCTCTTTTGGAAACAGCAAAGCCCGGAGACTAGCATTAAAAACGAGCGTGTTGGTAAATATACTTGTGTTTATCCTGCCCGGAGACTATAGTTGGGTCGAAGTCAGGTCCTTGTCAACTATAACCGTTTGTGAAGAGTGGTCTTCTCCCGAGATGAAAAGTTAGCGCCGGCTGACGTGTTCTTTTGAAAAAGGGAAGGGGAAAGAGAAAGTTTGAGCAACTACATTAACTACCTCGAAAGCTCCTCTCCCGATATGAAGCTCGAGGCATGTTACTTCTCGGTTACCTTCTCGCGCACCGCTGCTCGCATCTATTCTTCACTTTGTTCCGCACAGCCACGACGGCTGTGCGGAACAGAGTGAAGAATAGATTCGAGCATCATCTGGACACCATCATCCTGCCAGGCTTCAGTGTCGTTGGACTTGGACTCGGCATCGGTCAGTTAAGTTTTTTTTTCGTGCGTGTTTTTTCGTTCCGCTGAACTTTGTTTTTTGGGTGCGGTTCTGCTGAACATTTTTTAAATGTTTTGTTACTAACTGTTTGTTAGCATTGTTTAGTTTATGGGTTTATTTCGTCATGGCGTAGCGGCCTGACGGTGCTGTAGAGAGCGTGTTCGCGCGCATTTGGTTGTGTCCCGTTTAGGGGATGCCCGGAGGGGTTGGTTTTTGTTCTTGCCGTGTGCGGCTGAGTTTTTTTTGTCTTAATTTTGTTTTTCCTTTACGTGTCGTTGACTTCTTTGTCTGACTCTCCACCAGGCGTGGACCTATCGCCTTGCCACCGCTCGAACCTTAACCTTTTACTTTTTTACCGCAATTTTCGTTAAGATCGGAGTTGTAATTTTATTCTTATTTCTTTATTTTTATTCCCTACCCCTCTCCGTGACAATCTATGCGTGTGTTTTGGACCGTTTCTGTGTCATCACTGTTGTGTATTACGGAAGTGAAAGGCCATTCCGTGGTGATCTGTGGGATGTGCGGTGAACAAACCCTAGCGTTTGGTTTCGGAAAGAATGGTATATAATAGATCAATGATGTGGTGACTTTTTATGTCTTAGTAATATGACAGCTAATAGCTAGTCATGCTAGTTTGCAGTGCAAGTTTTATAAATCGAAAAAATGCAACGTCTGTGCCTCGTCGATTTTGAAGGTCTACCCCTATTAAAAAATCCGGCAAAAACTTCCAGTGACATTTGGTGGAAACTGGTTAATATCCACTCATTTTCACCAGAAACCAGCGTACTTTACCAGTTTTTTGGTGGAAATATTATTGGCCGCCACTTTCAGTTACCAGATTCCGGTGTACGTTTTACCGGAGCCACTCTCGGATAAAATCCGGCAAAAACTTCCCGTGACATTCAGTGGAAACGGGTTAATTTTCACTCATTTTCACCAGAAACCAGCGTCGTTTACCAGTCTGTGGTGGAAATATTACCGGAAGATACTTTCGCTGAAAGTTTTGCCAGAACCATTTCCGATTACCCGTCGCTGGAATCCTACCGGAAGCCACTCTCGTTTGCCAGACACCGAACTTCACTGGTAGCCGACGAAAGGGGAACGGCTAAAGGCAAGGAAGCCAAGACGAGCAGGGGGACTAGCTGAGTTTGTAATGGTGGCCGCCAATGCAGTGGCATTCTCGTGAGTGCGTGTTTTAGCTCGAGACGACGTTGCAATCCTGCAAGAAGTGCGTGCAACGATCTGTTTTGACGATCCAAAAAGGTGAGCAGCGATCACCGGCAACTTGCTATTTGCGACAGGCGAAAGTCGGGGCAGAGCAGGTACGAGACCACTCGGGCGGCATTCTCGTGAGTGCGAGTTTTAGCTCGGGACGACGTTGCAACCCTCAAGAAGTGCGTGCAGCGAACTGTTTTGACGATCCAAAAAGGTGGGCACTTTCACCCGTTTTCATTCGAAACCAGTTTACCTGCAGTCTGTGCGAGATTATTTGCCGGCAAACAGATTTTGCTGTAATTTGATCGGCATCGGGTTTCCAGATTTCGCTGGAATGTCACCGCCAGCCACTTTCGATTCCCAGACGACCCGGTTTTAATCTTACCCGAAACGGGTGACTCGCTTCCCTGTTTACCGAACTTCACTCAAAGCCGACACGAGGGGAGGGGAAGCCGAGGCGAGCCGGGGACTGGGCGTCCTTGGTGCCTCGCACCAAGGACGAGTCCCCACGCACCCTCTCTCCCTCGCATTGGGTCGTGGGGAAAATGCAAGAAGGTCGGTTTGCTGACTTTTTCTTTTTTTGAAAACCGGCTTCTTTGTCCGTCAACGAGCAACGGCCGGCCAGGAACGAACGCTCAGTCTCGGATTCTCGTTCCATGTGTGCGACCTGTATCTTCCAGAACAGCTGGGTGTGCAGATGAAAAGAAAATATCTTTCAGTGACCTGTTTCTTACGCCTCTTTGTCCGTCCGGCTTCAGAAGCATCCAGCGAGCGAAAAAAACTGTGCCCAAGATTTCTCAACGTCGGCGGATGTTCGTTTCGCGCGTTCGTGGTTTTCGCTAAGCGTGCTACTGACGCCGGGTGCACCCGCGGCGGCGGCATCAGGGACGACATCGTGAGTGCCCAGGATTTCTCAACGGCGGCGGATGTTCGTTCCGCGCGGTCGTGGTTTTCGCTAAGCGTGCTACTGACACCTGCTGCACCCGCGGCGACGACATCAGGGACGACATCGTGATCTGTGCCCGTGATTTCTCAACGGCGGCGGATGTTCGTTTCGCGCGTTCGTGGTTTTCGCTAAACGTGCTACTGAGATCATACGTGTGTGTGTCCGTGTGGTGCACCTGCGCGGTTTTATTACCGTACGTCTAGGAATTTACCCAGCGGCATTGTAAGTACCTTGAAAGATATCTTTTGCGACAAAGAACTCGGTTGTTCCTATTTGATCTGATTGCTTTTGTCTACAGCTGTGCAAATTGTTTCACTGGTATCGACCCGGTTAAATAGATACATAGAACCTTCAGGTGTCTGTGGACTAACCACGTTTATTGTTACCGAATCGTCCAGCATCTGGTAAACATGCACCAACCACGGTTCACAGGCTTCCTCCTCAATGGCTTCCGTTGACTTCCGAAAAAAAGAAAGAAAAAACACTATGAATTCCGGCCAATCTTCAACAGTTTGCCAGAGCCTTTGCTGAACATATCATCTTTCGTGCGGTAAAACGGAATGTAAGAGAATGGTGCCTCACGCTCGCGCAATAATGATTATATAATTACTTAGTGCGTATTCGTTGCCCACATTCCTACGTTATTGTTGCTTGTTTGTTTTGTTTCTCTAGTGTTCACTGTGTCACGGTATTTTATTGGCTGCCTGGTCTCACATACAAGCATCTTTGCTTTCGTGGGCCAGCACGCACACATGTATTTTTTCGAAGATAATAAAGATATTATTATATGGTGATCTTCTGGTAAATTGTGGCTTTACTGGAAGCGAAAAGAGTCCCATAATCCAGTAAAATAGATGTTTACTGGAAATAAACTTCCGGTAGAAATCCGGTGACATTCGGGTAAAAAGCCGGTAACATTCCTGTAAACCAACCGGTGACATTCCAGTAAAAAGTCCGGCGACATTCCGGTAAACTACGGCTTTACTGGAAGTGAAAACAGTCCCATAATCCAGTAAAATAGACTTTTACTGGAAATGACATTCCGGTAAAAAAATATTTTTCAATAGGGATGATAAGTGATGTGGGCGGTTTTTTAACACCCCTTCCTCGGGTGGACACGACACACGCTCTAGGTTAACGGTTTATTAACCCAACATAATGTTTACGAGGCAAGCCTCACGTCAATGTCCGGGCAATCGGCGGGCAGCGCGCAAACGTCGTCATGGGTCGGCTTCCGGCGGTCTGGAGGCGTGCAAACATCGTGCATGGGAAGCTGTGGTTCCGGGCAAGTGGCCGCGTTGGTTTCGACGCGGCACTGCCATCCAGGGGCTCCGGGAAGGTCACCGGCTTGCGGCGGCAATCCAAGCCCCGCGGTCCAGAAGCCAGGCAGTCGTCTTCCATGGGGGGCCGCGGCTCCAGGCAGGTCACAGGCCAGCGGCGGCAAACAGAGCCCCGCGCTCAAGAAGCCAAGCAGCTGTTCTCGTTCGTCCCGCGCAGCCGAGAGCCGTAACCGTCGTCTCTTCGTCCCTTCGTCCCCTTTGTAGCCTCGTCATCCTCAGGGTAGCGCCGCTGTGGGCACGAGGACTGTCCACTTCGGCGACCCACTCCCATGCTATCACCACATGGCGTCCAGCAGCGCAATGATGCGGTGGGAAGGAACACAACGGGTTCCCACACTACCCCCCCCTCTTAATAGACGAGACCTGGGAACCGAGGTCTCGACACCATTCAGAATCAACCACTCGACACTAAAAAGAAACTATTTCCGGCGAGGGGCTAACTACTCCGGACGTGCGCAGAACAGCATTCCAAACAGCTGGGTCATTCCACGCCAAACGATCCAGCCCCTAAATCGACCATCACGGATTTGGTTTTAAAAATTTGTAGGCACTTAGGGCGACGTAAAAGTGCCCTTTCCAATATATTTTTGCAGTAAAATTTTTTTTGCTCTTTTGGCGACCCCTTGATTACCGCGAACAACTGGTTTCAAAGGCTATCGACGGCATTTTTTTTCCTGGCAGTTTTGAAACTAGGCTGTAAAATAACACTGTTTTTAGTAACTAAATAGGTCCCTTTAAATGCCGAAATCGATAATTGCATGTAATTTCAACTTTTTCTTGCAATTCTGTGGCACTAAAAATCGCCTAAAATGCCGATATTCACCTTTTTTTCCTCGTAAAAGGGCAAAATTATCAGGCATAAATTTCACTTGTATTGATAGCACTTGAATTGAAGTTCATTATAAAAATATTTTTTGTATAATATTTGTCGCGGTGTTTCGAGGAAAAAATCGCCAATCTTGAAAATAGCGCAAAAAGTGCAACATTCACTTAAGAATAACGGTATGAGGTGGTCGGTCTAAAAATATATTGACAAAGGCAATACGTAATTTAGAACCCAGACATCAAATAGGCAGTGTTAGAAAAAAGTGTTATTTCTTAAACGCGAAAAATTAATTTTTGAAGTTCAAGCCAACCCAGCTCGTCGGCCCCAAGGCGGGCACTCAAGCTGATGATGGGTTCTTCGGAATACTTGCTCTATCTACATCTTCTCACACACAGTCGATTTGAGGACGTGACGCCGTCGTGACGTTTACTGTTCTTGAAAGAGAAGTAAAGCCGACGTTCATTTCGGTCAGTGAGGTTGGCTCGAAGTAATGGAGTCCTCTAGTCCCGCGGATAGGTAGAGCGACATTGAACCGGGATAATAACATCTCTCGCCGCGCCTGAACATCACTTTCCGGCACCCAGATCGCTCGAATTTGTGTCAGGTTGTCGCGTGCCCAGTTGAAGAGATTTAGTGGTGTTAAAATTTGTCCGCTGAATGGTCTTTGTAGGCTTGACTTCGCAGCCAGTCTCTTCACAGTTCCGCCCACTCCATCGCAGGCACTTTTTCCGTGCGATGTTGCAAAAAGTTCCATGTTGCACTGAGGTTGTAGTCTTCCACGTGATGACAGAGGTTTACAAAGTTCTTTTTGTTCTTGTATTGAGACGCCGCACCGTCCGAGAAGTAATGAATGTGCTCTACGTGAGGCAGTTGGGCTTTCAAGTCATCCAGAAACATTTTCTGGAAAGTCGACACCGTTGCAGTGGTATGGTCCAAACAGTCAGATATCATTGCGTATGATATGACGTGGAGCTCGTCACGACGATCTGGTGGACGAAAATAGACGACGACGGGATGAACTGTAGCTTGGGTAGTGTCCCAATGATATGATTGTGGAGCGTCCTGAACAAGAAAGCTGTAGTTTTCAGCAAAATCTAGCAGCACTATTGCTTCTGTTGGCGTAAGACGCATTTTTAAGTCGCGTAGATGACGCGCCTGAACCTTGCTCACGAAGTGATGCGTCTTTAGTTCTTTCAGCATATCTAGCAACCGCTCGGACAATTCTTCTGGCGTAAGAACCATTGTCTCGAGTTTGCACCGTGCTCCACTGACCCACTGACAGACGGTAACGTTGCTCACTAAGTCGGGGTCAAGGGCTGCGGAGTTCATAAGCAAAGGTGCGACTTGCGTAATGCCTGGGCATTGCTTACACCTGCCAAGCATGCAGTCTTCATTGTTTAAGTCACACACTGTCATTCCAACCAAGGAATCAACTGTGTGTTCCAGACCCGATGAGTGAAGAAGTAACTTCAGGTTCTGGTGATAAAGGCAAACGCAGACTGAGTGCGTTCCTGAAGCTCCAGCAAGCACACAGTGCTTGGGCCGTAAGGCAGCGAACTTTGAGAACCCGCATTTCACTCCGTTGTTGCTCTTCTTCCATTCTTCATATGCTTCCTTCAGGTTCATTAAAAGCAATCGTTTTTGGCTCCCACGAACGACGTCTTTTTTGCCTGGAAGGCAGATGGAAACAAGCTCGTCTTCATAAAAGTTTCTGACAGAGCTTTTAGTGGATTCTGTCTAGTGGTCTGTTCAACCTTTGCGTTGAGCAACTCAAGATGCCCTTCTCTTGTTTCATTGACATGGCAAGACGAACCTGTCTTTCAGAGGCACCAAAATACTGCGAGATTCGTTTTCGTGACCACGAGCTCGGGGCCAGGGTCAAAAGCGAAATCTTTTTGTTCGGTCTTTTTCTTCGCCAAAGCGCTTCTTGACGTCTTCCATGAGCCGTCTGTAGTCGTCTGTCAGGAACTCATAACTAGGTGTTGGTCTAGATGGCGACGAGACGTTGACGTCCGCAGTGTTGGTCAGGTTACTGACATTCCGGCTTCGACTGTCCAGCGTCGTTTGCATATCCGTATTTGTTTGTCCGTACTTCTGCCCCATGGACGGAGGAATTTCCCCAACTGCTGAAAATTTGAGACTCAACGATGAGGGGAATGCTTCTTCCTGGTCGCTAATTTCAGAGGAGGTCATCTCTTCAGTAAGCGTGTCAGTAGTCTGCTTGAACCTCGCGTCCATTTGGAAGCAGCGAACTTTGCACCCCGGGCACAACCTTTCTCCAGGAACAAGCTTCAATGACGGCAGAGCTATCGCAATCTCTAGTGATATAACTGATGTCCCACGCCGGCTCCTGGTGTGTTCAAGGAACGGGTCCATGCAGAACTTGGAAGCCAGAAGTGTGGTATACTTCTTTACGTAAGTTTGATAATGATGAGCGCATATTGTGTTGAGCGCGTCTTCGTCTTTGTTTGCACGTAGAGCCAAAAGGCGTTGTTCTCTTTCTGTCAAAGTTGAAATTTTAACGAGAAACTTCCTGTTGACTTGCGTCGTTTTATGGCACCCTTTTGGCCCCAATGAACACGGCACAAGATGGTCTTCTGAAAAAAGATGTATTGTTTTCTCAGTGCATTCAAAGAACCGAATTTCACCTGCGTTTCTCGAATTACTGTAACAAGTACGATGCTAAAACCTCGCTTTTAGAACGTTTAAAAGCAATAACTAGTAAAGCATATTGCCTAAAACCTACCTTGAGATTCCCTGGCATGATCCGTGGAAGCCAGATTACCTGTGTTATTCGGTTCCATCGTAAAACGTTTGTTCACTTTCCACCCATTACATGTGAACTCACGCCGCTGTGCGATTAGCAGACGATGTCACAACCACTTTTTAGATTCTGTCGTCTGCTTTGCACTCCTATTTAGCGAACCCGTCTGCTTTGCGCGCTTGCGTAGCGAACCCGTCTGCTTTGCGCGCTCGCGTAGCGAACCCGTCTGCTCTGTTGCCCCGCGGCGTCGCGGCTGCAGTACGCCGCTGTTCGACGTCTCTAGACAAGCACGCGAGGGTGCGGCGACCGAACTTCAAAAATTATTTTTTCGCGTTTAAGAAATAACACTTTTTTCTAACATTGCCTATTTGATGTCTGGGTTCTAAATGACGTATTGCC